>PVIH01026521.1:0-18587 GCA_004025045.1 Sigmodon hispidus | reverse complement strand
TTCTATTTCAGCTTTTATTTCAGCTTTTATTTCAGCTTTTAATTCAGCTTTTAGTTCCTGGCATGTTTCTTTCATAGATTTGTTCATCTCTTCCAATTTTTTGTTTGTCTGTTCTTCTATTTCTTTAAGGCTTTTTTTCATATCTTCTTTGAGAGCTTCGATGAACATCAAAAAGGAATTTTTGGTGTTGTTTCCTTCTCTTTCCTCTTCATTACTCAGTTTAGGCCTTGTATTTGTAGGATCGCCACTCTCTTCTGGAGTTACCATGTTGTCCTTTGTAGTATTATGTAATTTTTTGCACTGACGTTTGCCCATGGCTTCAGTGGTTCACGATTAGATGGGTCCTGATCAGTTGTGGCACTCGGGTTTGTATGCCTCCTGTCACCTTTCTGGTCAGGGTCTGATTCTGTCTTTCAGAGACCCCTACAGTTGGTTCGCTCAGTTCGAGGTCGTGGCGGGGTTTCCCTCAGCAGGAGCCGTGGAAGTGGTCAGGGACAGAGTCCACCTGTCCCTGCCCCAGAGAGCGCTGGGATTCTGCAGCCAGCGCTGGGTCCCGGAAGTGGAACTAGAGGGTCAATTAATTTTCATGTTAATTTATTGCCCATAGCCAATTCCCAAAAGGAAAATTTTAGGGTCAAATTTTATTTACATTTTTATAATTCCCACAGCATTTTCAGAGGTATGAAGTTGCCTAAACCTTCACACCCTGCTCATCAGTTTCCCAGTACTCCACCAGAACTGTGCAGCTATTGATGTTGTTTGAGCTGATTTTCTTTGGGACTAATGATAGTGAACCATCTCCTGAAATTATTCAGTCATATTTGCCAGTGTTGTATGATGTGCCTAAAACATGTTATCTTGATATTTCAGTTCTGTCTGTAAGACTACATCTCTTTTTTCTTGACATGATTTTGATGATAGGAAGTTAAAGCAAAATTTTGTTATATTTCTATATAATTAACATACATACAAAAATGAAAATAATGAATACATTAATAATTAAGCTATTGTTTTATATTATTGTTTGTCTCTTTTGTCCTTCTAATTTATTTTATTTTAACTGAAATAGATTAATGTAATACAATATATTCTGATACTTTTTTCTTCCAGACCCCACAAACCAGCCACCCAAACCCACCCACACATTTCTTTCTCCTCCATATTATTTTATTACATTTTACTGAAAATACATTTTCACATATAATATATTATGATTGTGGTTCCCCCTCTCTCCACTCCTCACAGTTCCTCCCTACCTCCCCTTCCATCAGTATCCATTCACTTTATGCTTCTAAGGGATGATAAAAAAACAAAATAAAAAAAATGACACATCAGAACTGGACAATACAAACCAACAGATGTAAAGAATCAAAAGGAAGGCATAAGAAGCAGAGAACCACTTGTTATACACTCAAAAATCCCATAAAACATGAAATTAGAAGTCATAATATATATGTAGAGGGCCTATAGGATAAAGTGACAGAAGAAAAACATATAAATAATATTAAAAATAATTTAAAAAATACAAAAGCCCTGACACAATATTGTAAGACAAGGAGCCTCCAAAAACATACTTGAGTTGATTTTCTCTTGACCATCTACTGCTGGCCATGTAGCCCAGCCTTAAGAGTAAGCCATTATCCTAATGAGGCTTCCTTGGAGAAACTAACTGGTCCAGTTACTAGTGATTGTCAATTGGGGATTGCTTCTGGGTAAGGGATGTTGGCATGTGTCCATCTGATGCAGACCCAGTAGCCCTTGTGCCTTTGGTTTCTTGGTGTACTTTATCTCTTGTAGTGGGATTTGTTTCTCCCTCTGGTTTAATAAAAAGTGGATTTGTCAGAAGGTAGATAGGAAGTATGGGCCAGGCTACCAGACTAAGAAAACTCTGGGAACTGGAAGAGCACAGCAGAAACACCAGAGAGGCACCAGGAGAGACACAAGCAGATGCAGAGGAAAGAAGACAACCATGCTGCTCTGAGAAAAGATACCAAGCCACATGGAAAAACAGATTAATGGAAATAGGTTGAGAAAAGATGAAAGAGCTAGCTTGCAATATGTCTGAGCCATAGGTCAATTGGCATGAAATTAATGTAAGTGTCTGTGTGATTCTGTGGGACTGCGGGTCTGTGGGTCTGGACCACTGGCTGGACAGGCCAGAAACCTATTATTACATCCTCTGACTCTTACACTCTTTCTACCTCCTCTAACACATGGTTCTCTGAGACTGAGGCAAGGGATTTGACAGAGACTTCACATTTAGGCCTGAGTTTTCCAAGGTCTCTCTTACTCTGCATAGTATCTGGCTGTGCATCTCAGTCTTTGTTTTCATCTGTTGCAGGAAGAATCTTTGATGATAGTTGAACAAGACACTGAACTATGAGTATAGCAGAATGTCATGAGTAGTCATTTTATTTGCTACATCCTTTAGAAGAATGATAGTGTTTTATTTTACTCTAGGTCCGTGGGCTATCTATGTCTCAGATTCTTGGTCACCCAAGCAGTGTCTAATATGAGTTTTATCATATATTTATTTGTTATACCCACAAGTTTTGTGCACCATTGCACTAGCATGCATTGTGGGCAGAACACCATTTTAGATCAAAAGATTTATTGCTTTCTTAATGTTCTTCACTCTTGGCAACATGAAGGGTACCTTGTTATACCAAAGACACTAGAACATAACAGTAAAGGACCCTATGTAAGCATCATCTCAGTTTCTCCGTGTTCAATTAGTTGTATACGTGTCTCCTTCCACAATGAGGCTTTGCTGTCAATTTGTGGAGAGAAACCTATAATATGGCAGCAGTCTTTTGTCAAAGGCTTTTTTCTCTATCTAGTGGGATGATCCTGTGGTTTTTGTCTGTCAGATTGTTTACATGGTAGACTACATTTATCAATTTTTGTATGTGAACCATCCCTGCATCTCTGGGATGAAGACTACTTGATCATGGTGGATGATCTTTTTGGAGAGTTCTTAGATTCAATTTGCAAGTGCTTTTGTTAATTACTTTTGTATCTGTGTTCTTGAGGAAAATTGATGTGGTGTTTTGTCTTTTTAGGGTCTTTAATGTGGTTTGGTTATCAGGGTAACTGTGGCCTCATAAAATTAACTGGTCAATTTCTGTTTCTCTTTGGTACAATAATTTGTAGAATATTAATTCTTTCTTGGCTGAGACTTCTAATGAATGTTCTTTTTTTTACTAGAGGTCATAGAGCTATTTAAATTGATATTTAATTATAATTTCACTTTGGTAAGTTCTATGTATTGAGAAAATTGTCCTTTTTGTCCTGTTTGGTGTAGTGCAGGTTTTTAAAGGATATTATATGACTCTCTGGATTTCCTCAGTGTCTGTTTTGTCAATCTTAGTTATGTTCTCAAAGAGCAAGCTGGTTGCATTGATTATTAGTATTGTTTTCTTTTGATGTTGTTTCTATTTTATCAATTTCTGCCCTAGGTTTGATTACCTTGTGCCTTCTACTCCTATTGGGTGTGACTTATTCTTCTTCTAGAGATTTCAGGTGTGCTTTTAAGTTACTAGTATGAGATCTCTACAATTTCTTTAGGTAGGCATTTAGTGCTATAACCTGCTCCTGAGGATTGATATCATTATGCCTCATAAGTCTGGGTATGGTGTGTAATCATTTTCATTCAATTCTAGAAAATCTTTAATTTCTTTCGTAATTTGCTTTAATCCATTTTTTATCTAGTAGTGTGAGTTTACTCAGGTTCCATGAGTTTGTAAGTTTTCTGTTGTTTCTGTTTTTGTGATATCCATTTTTAATCTGATAGATGCAGGATATTATTTCAATGTTCTTCTATTTATTGAGAATTGGTATGTGGTCAGTCTTGAGCACAGTTCCATGAGGTACTGAGAAGAAGGTATATGTTAGAACATATATTGAAAGATCTGCAAGGGGAAATTCTGAGTGCTAGTGAGAGCCCTTAAAGAATACAAGAAAGAAGTCTTGCGACCCCAGTTCAGAATAACTGGATAGAAACCATGAAAAGCATTGCTGTATGTTAAGCTTGACCATCATATTTTTAAAAAAGGAGGAGCATGAATATTAAAATTACAATTTGTATATTTCTTGTAAGTTGTTTATAATTACAAATAATCATTTGTTTGCAGAAAAGGGAACTTTAGATGAAGAAGTACAAGACAAAGCCTGAAAGAATACTGAAATGGGATATATAAACAATGAAAAAAGATTTCCATCAATTTTGGGTTCCTTTGGTAATAATTTGGACTGTTATCAAATGCTTACAGAAGATAAGGAGGATATTAATGATGAATAAAATATGACTAATTCTTTGGATGAATATAAAATGGATGGTCAAATCTTAAAAGTGGCAAAAGAGGCAAAAATGTGATTTTCCCTTTTCAGGAAATATCAGAAATAAAAACAGCACTATTAACTACACTGGTGATGACTCCCTCAGATCCATTTTTGGAGGCTCCTTTAAATACTATCTTCCATTGTCGGAAATGGACCTGAATCATGGGATGAGGAATTTGACATTCAATCTAATTTTGACTTCTCTCCGCTTTTTGATGAGGTTTATAAAAGCCTATTAAAAGGCTAACTTTACAGCCTAGGCAAGCTATGGCACAGCAGGGGAAAAGGAATTCATTTCCCAATTCCCTCTGGCCTCATGAGCTGTGCTTGGTATGTCTAATGCATTAACAAATCTATTTAAAACCATAAAAGGAGAGGTGGCATTGGATAGTCCTTTCATATTGTCTCAATAGACAAGAAAAGTGATAGGTTGACACTATTTGAATCCAGACTAAAAGCATTTATGTATCATGTGGATCCTTTATTTTCTTTAAATATTACTTATTTTTTCCACTAAATTATCTCCTACAGGTATTATTATACAAGAGAATAAACTTTTGGGATGGATTTATTTATATCATAAGGGTCACATAATACTAATTGCTTACTTTATTCTTCTTACTCAATAAATCAGGGGAGAATCCAATGTCAACCATTATATGAATTTTATACTTGCTCTATTATATTTCATTTAAATAACAATCAGTTTTTAAGAGATGTTGCATGAATTCTGGTTGCAATAAAAGAAACTCAGAGCCAGATACTGGGGAGAGGCTGAAATATCAAAGAGAGGAAACATCACAGTCAAATCTCACCCAGCTATCTTCCAGCTTCCTCAGCCATGCTCCTCAGTGTTTCTAATGCCTAATCTGTCTTCCTACAACTGTCTTAAATACCTTCTTCGCCCACTTGTATCACATCCAGGTTAAGAATAAAGGCATGAACTATTTCATAGTTAGCCTTGAACTCACATAAACACAGAAAGATCTCTGTCTCTGGAGTTATGGGATTAAAGGCTTGGGAGCCTGCAACTCCCTCTGTAAACCAAACTGGCCTCAAACTCAGATCTGCTGGGATTAAAGGCATAGGTCATCATGCCTGGTCAAGTTTAGGTCACCACTCCTGGTCTTTCTGGTGCTGGGATTAAAGGTGTGTGTTATCACTCTCTGATCTTCCTGGATTGACTGTGGGTAGATCTCTTCTCTGATATTCCAGGCTGGTTTTATTAAATGTATAACATATCACCACAAATAGAATTACAAAATTCTATGAATTTTCAGATTTCATTTGTAAATTACTATGGAAGGATAGGAAATCAGTGTCCAGCTGGCAAGCCTTTGAACTATGAACTAAATTTGTGATCACAAAAATTATTCCACCTTCTCCCATTTTTCATGCAGATACTTATTTTATTAATGTTTCATCTATGGTATAAGAGGAACTTATAGTCCATATATTCATCAATCTATTGATACTTGTTTTTCATAAACCCTTTACTATTATTCTAGAGTCTGTTTATGTTGTTGGATTATTTTCAGCAATAGGCTCATACTCATGCAAACTCTAACCTCCCTGGGCCTATGGAAGGAGGAAATAAGAAAGCTGATGCATTTACCTACCTTACTTTTACTTCTCCAGAGGAAAGTTGGGAGGGGGTATGCACATGACATTGCAAGTTGTTCCACTGAAACGTTATGGATTTCTCTCTGTTTTTTCCATCCCAAGGGCCATCAAGGACAATGACAGAGAGATAAGGGACAGTGAAAGCCACCAGAAAGATACCAAATCTCCAACTAAAGGTAAAAATGATATATTAAACAAATCATCAGAAGTCAAGTTGGCCTACATGGTGCCAAGTTAAGGCCCTATGCACCAAGGGAGAAATCACACACACACACACACACACACACACCCTTAGGTCACTTTAAAATATCTTTCTGGCAATGCTACCATCTTTGACGTGTGTATCCTTGGTGAACACCTCTGAGCAAATATATTGTTCTTATGTTCTTCATCCTTCTTTGCTTTAACTTGTAGGTAGATCCAGCACACCTGATATCTTCACTAATGACTCTGTGTTTATGACTGGGCCTTGAGACTGTAATAGACTCAATCCTTCATCTACAGAAGGGACTACATGTAATTTTTCCCTGGGATTTAAATCACTGTTTGTTGGTTTACTTTAGCCTGTGACTTTGGAGTAACAAAACCTAGGGCATGACCTTGCCTGCATATGTGACTGTTTGCGAGCAGAGGGAAAAAGGTCACAGGCTCTCTTGGGTAGTGGAGAACAGGTTAAGTGAAATAGGGGCTTGCAATTGGTCCTGATGGGCCTTGAGCAGAACAGATGCTGTATCAGCAGCAGATCAGCATCAAGTCTCCCTTGCCTTTGTTCCCATTGTACCCTCTAAGAAATTATAGAATTTTATGGGCTCTCATATCAATTTCTTATTTGTATAGGATATCATAACATTTGTTTTCCTATTAAAGGAAAAGTATGGGCTTATATTCTACAAGAGACGAAAACTACTAATGATATGAGTCTCTTTTCAAGCTATTCTCTAGATCTTTCTGTTCGATAGCCCTGTTCTTAATAAGAGTATTCACACCCTGTGAATTCACTGTTTTAATTTTATTTATTATGTTTATAATATGCTTGCTTATAGGATACTCACATATCAAATGACAATGAGATTTACATACAACATCTCAAACCAAAACCTTTCTGGATAATCTGCTTTTGAAAAGTGAAAATGGGATGGAGGATGTCCAAAGTCCAAGAGTAGAGTAGTATGAGAAGAATTGTTAAGTGCTTGTGAGAACACTCTAAGAATAACAACCTTGTGACCTCAATTTCTTTATACACAGAATTGTTCTCTTAATATCTTTTAGTCTTCCTCCAAATTACAGCAGATAAGTGTGAGTTTACTTCAGATTATTCATTAGAGCTGTCTATTGCAATGTCTTTATACATCTATATAGAAAATACATGTCTAGCAGTGTGTGGTTTGTCCTCCATGTGAAGTCTTCCTGCACATGTGGCTTGTCCTTGTAATTGTAAATTTTTATTCATGTGACTCATTTTGACCCTCAAAGTATATATTCAGATGCTCTGAATAACGTTGGCTATTGCACAAGACTTTAGTCTGCCTCATTTATCATCTCTATTATCCCAGGTCTCACCACTTCTAGAACAAAAAAGTGGTATTTTTTTTGTGGGGAAGACTTGTAATTTACTTCATGTTTATGATTATTTTATCTGTCTGTCTGTCTGTCTACCATATGTGTGCAATACCCATGGTGGCCATAAAAGAGCAACACATCCCCTGGAACTGGAGTTACAGATAGTTGTGAGCTGTCATGTGAGTGCTCGGTGGCACCAAACTCATGTTCTTTGTAAGAGCAGCCAATGCTCTTAATCATTGAGTCATATATTCAGCTCTGGTATATTCTTTTTTGTGAAGTGAAACGTTCTATAAATATATGTTAGGTCCATTTGGCTTATAACGTCAGTTAGTTCTAGCATTTCTCTGTTCAGTTTTGGTCTGGATGACATGTCTATTGATGAGAGTGGGGTATTGGAGTCCCCCACTGTCAGTGTATAAGGGTCAATATGAAATTTAAGTTGTAGCAGTTATTCTTTTGTAAACTTGGGTGCCCTTGAGCTTGGGGCGCATATGTCTAAAATGAAAATGTCCTCTTGGTAGAGGTTTCCTTTGATAAGTTGGTAGTATCCTTCCCTATCTTCTTTGATTAGTTTTGTTTTGAAGACTGTTCGTCAGATATTAAAATGATGATACCAGCTTGCTTCTTAGGTCCATTTGCTTGGAATATCCTTTTCTATCCTTTACTCTAAGGTGATACCTATTCTTTTTTGTAATAAATATATTTTATTTTTTTTAATTTAATTTTACATACCCTCCATATTTACGCCTCCCTCCATTCTCCAACTCACATCCCTTCCCCTAACCCCACATCCCATCAACTCCTCAAAGGGGGTATGGCCTCCCTTGAGTGGTCAATATAAACTAACATACCTAGTTGAGACAAGACCCATCCATTCATTTCTGTATCAAGGCTGAGCAAGGAATCTCACCAAAGGGAGCATACTTTCAAAAACCAATTCATATATCAAGTATAATTCCTGGAGCCATAGGTAGGGAGCCCGCTAACAGCTTGATCAATGGAACTAGGCCTTCATTCAGTAGGCCTAGTTCCGTCCCATGCAGGTCAGCCCCAATTTTCTGAGCTCCCTTTAGTTCAGGTCAGCCGTCCTGTGGTTTTCTCCATTGTGCTTTTGACATATGTCAGCCTCCACCCCCCACTCCACTTTCTACTCTTGCTGCTTCTTTTTCTCTTCAACTGAAGTCCAGGAGTTCTGCCAAGTGGTGGGCTGTGGGTGTCTACATCTGATTCCATCAGTCATTGGATGTAGGTTCTATGATGGGCTGTGGGTGTCTGCATCTGTTTGCATCAGTCATTGGATGTAGGTTCTATGATGACAATTAGGGTAGTCATCAACCTGACTACAGGGAAAGGCCACTTTCAGCACCCTCTTCAGCATTGCTAGGATTCTTAGCTGGAACCCACTTGCGGGTTCCTGTGGATTTCTGTAGCAGCAGGTTTTTCCATAAATTCACGATGGCTCACTTTATCAGGATATCTCTTTTATTGCTCACCTCTCTGTCCCTCCCCCAACTCAGCCTTCTTGAACCTTCATGTTCCCACCCTCATCCCCTCCACTCTATACCCCACTTTTAGTTTACGAAGGATATCTTAACTATTTTCCCTTCCTGGGACAATCTATGTATATTCCTCTTAGGGTCCTTCTCTCTACCTATCTTCTCTGGGATTGTGGAATCTAGCTTGTTCATTCTTTGCTTTGTGTTTACTATCTTCAATCCACTTATGGGTGAGTATATACTGTAGTATTAAGTTTCTGGCCTGGCTTTTCTGGCCTAGCCCTGAGGTTCGGACCCACTGTCCCACAGAAATACACAGATGCTTGTATTAATTTTATGATGATCAGCCTATGGCTCTGGCATATTGCTAGCCAGCTCTTGCTCTTAAACTACCCCATGATTCTTATTTTGTTCAGCCATGTAGCTTGGTACCTTTTCTCAGCAGCATTTCAACTTCTTTCCTCTGCATCTCACTGGTGTCTCTCTGGCATCTCTCTGGAGTTTCTGCTCTGTTCTTCCTGTTCCTAGAGGGTTTTTAATCTGGTAGCTCTACCCATATTTCCTGTCTACCTTCGGTCAATCAGCACTTTTATTAAACCAGTAAACAGAACAATTATTTACAATGTAACAGAGCATAGTCACACTATTATATACCTTGTTTATCTTTCTAGGTCTGGGTTACCTCACTCAGGATGATTTTTCAAGAGTCATCCATTTGCCTACAAATTTTGTTATGTTATTTCTTAATAATACTCCATTGTATAAATGTATCACAATTTCTTCATTCATTATTCAGTTGAGAGGCATCTATGTTGTTTCCAGGTTCTGGTAATTATAAATAATGCTGCTATGAACATAGTTGAGCAAGTGTCCTTTGTTGTGGTTGAGCATATTTTGGGTAAATGCTCAAGAGTGGTATTACAAAGTCATGAGGAAGGCTGATTTTTAATTTTCTGAGAAATTACTATACTGATTTTCAGAGTGGCTGTACAAGTTTACATTCCCCCCAGCAGTGGATGAGTGCCCCCTTGCTCCACACACCCTATCTACAGCATAGACTGTCATCATTGTTTCTGATTTTAGCCATTCTGACAGATGGAAGTTGGTATCTCAGAGCAATTTTGATTTGTATTTCCCAACTGGCTAAGTATGTTGAAAACTTTCTTAAATGTCTTTCAGTCATTTGAATTTCTTCCCTTGAAAATTCTATGCTTATATTTTTACTCCATTTTTATTGGGTTATTTTTTGTTTTGAGTTCTTTCTATATTTTGGAGATCAGTCCTTTGTCAGAAGTGGAACTGGTAAAGATCTTTTTTCATTCTGTAGGTTGTCATTTGTCTTTTTGAGCATGTCCTTTGCCTGATAGCATTTTCTCAGTTTTAAGAGATCCCATTTATTACTCCCAGGGTTTGTGCTACTGTTATTATATTTAGGAACTGGTCTCCTGTGCCAGTGAGTTCAAGGTTATTTCCCACTTTATCTTCTATCAGGTTCAGTGTAACTAGATTTATGTTGAGGTCTTTGATTCATTTGGATTTGAGTTTGGTGCAGAACAATAAATATGAATCTATTTGTATTCTTCTACTTGCCACCACTGAGTTTTGCCAGTACCACTTGTTGATGCTTTCTTCTTTCCATTGTATATTTTTGGTTTCTTTGTCAAAAAGTAGGTGTTTACAGGTATGTGGATTAATGTCAGGGTCTTCAATTTGATTCCATTGGTCAACATCTTGGTTTGTATGCCAATAAAAACTTTTTATTACTGTATCTCTATAATAAAGCTTGAAGTCAGAAACGGTGATGTTTCTGAATTTTCCTTTATTGTGTAGGGTTGTTTTGTCTATCATGAATTTTTCATTTTTCCATATGAAGTTGAGTATTGTTCTTTCAGGGTCTGTGAAGAATTGTGTTGGAGTTTTGATGGGGATTGTATTAAATCTCTAGATTGCTTCTGGTAAGATTTGCAATTTTGCTCTGTTGATCTTACCTGTCTAAGAGCACAGGAGATCTTTTCATTTTCTGATATCTTCTTCAATTTCTTTCTTCAAGGACTTAAAGTTCTTGTCATGCAGGTCTTTTACTTTACCTATTTACCCCAAGATATTTTATGCTATTTGTGGCTATTGTGAAATGTGATGTTTTCTTGATTTCTTTATCTATCTGTCTATTATTTGTATATACAAGAACTACTGAGAGTTAATCTTGTATTCTGAAAGGTGTTTAGCAGTTTTAGGAGTTCCGTGGTAGAGTTTTGGGGGTCACTTATGTATGTTATATTGTCTGCAAATACCTAAAGTTTAAATTTTTCCTTTCCAATTTGTATCCCCTCGATCTCCTTATGTTATCTTATTGCTCTAGCTAGAACCTTGAGTGCTATATTGAATAGATATGGAGATAGTGGGCAGTCTTGACTTGTTCCTAATTTTAATGAAATTGCTTTGAATTTATCTTTATTTAGTTTGACAATGGCTATTGGTTTACTGTATATAGCCATTGTTATGTTTAGGTAGGTAACCTTGATCTCTCCAAGACCTTTATCATGAAGTGGTGTTGGATTTTGTCAATTGTTTTTTTCCTTCATCTAGTGAGATGATCATGTGTTTTTCTTTTTTCTTTCAGGTTGTTTATATGGTGTATTACATTGACAGATTTTTATATGGTGAACCATTCATCTTTAAAATAAAGCCTACTTGGTCATGGTGGATAACTTAATTTTTTATGTGTTCCTAAATTTGATTTGCCATTATTTTTTGAGCATTTTTGCATCAATGTTCATGAGGGAGATTGGTCTTTCTTTGTTGCATTTTTGTGTGATTTGGGTACCAGGATGATTGTAGCCTCATAAAAAGGGTTTTGGAATGTTCCTTCAGATTCTATTGTGTGGAACAATTTGAAGAGTATTGGCATTAGCTCTTCTTTGAAATTCTGGCAGAATTCTGCACTGAAATCTACACTGAAAAAAGGACATGGGATTTTCTCATTGTGAGACTATTGATGAATACTTCTATTTCCTTGGGAGTTTTATGTCTGTTTAACTTATTTATCTGATGTTGATTTAATTTTGGTATGTGGTAGCTATCCAGAAAATTGTTCATTTCTTTTAGATTTTTCAGCTCTGTGGAGTACAAATTTTGAAAGTATGACCTAACGACTCTCTAGATTTTCTTGATATCTGTTGTTATATCCCCCTTTTAATATTTGATTTTGTTAATTAAGATGTTCTTTCTCTGCCTTTTGGTTATTTTGGATAAGGTTTTGTCTATCTTAATATTTTTATCAAGGAGTCAACTATTTGATTGATTCTTTGTGTTGTTATATTTTCATTTTATTGATTTTAGCTTCCTATTTGATCATTTCCTGGTGTCTATTTTTCCTAGGTTATTTTCTTCTTTTTGTTCTAGAGCTTTCATATGTGCTGTTAAGGCCCTAATGTGAGGTTTCTCTACTTTCTTTAAATTAAGGCTCTTAATGGTATAAACTTCCCTCTTAACACTGCTTTCATGGTGTCCCATAAGTTTGAGTATGTTGTGCCTTTATTTTCATTAAATTCTACAAAATCTTTAATTTCCTTTTTTCTCCCTTGACCCAGCAACCATTCAAATGAAACTGTTTAGTTTGTAGCTTTTTTGCAATTTGTGTTGTTGTTGAATCCTAACTTTAAGCCACGGTAGTCAGATAAAGTAGAGAGGGTTACTCCAATTTGTTTCGTCTTTTTTTTTTAATTTCAAAGTTTTTTTATTTATATAATGGCCTTTTTAATCCAAGTATTCTCTTGCTCCCCCTTCCTTCCCCCTCCCAATACCTCCCGGTCAGTGTGTGGGGTTTGATGTGCAGTTTAAGCTTTAGTAATGTTTCTTTTACAAACTTAGGTGTTCTAGTATTTGAGGCATAGGTGTTTAGAATTGAGACTTCATCTTAACGAGATTTTCCTGTGATGCATATGAAATGTTCATCTCTTTTGATTCATTTTAGTTTGAAGTCTATTTTATTAGATATTAGAATAGCTATCTAGATTGTTTTTTAGGTCCATTTGATTGGTAAATTTTTTTTTCCCAACTCCTTACTCTGAGGTAATGTCTGTCTTTGAGGTTGAGGTGTGTTTCTTCTATGAAGCAGAAGGCTGGATCCATTTTTATATGTATTCTATTATCTTGTTTCTTTTTATAGGCAAATTGAGTCCATTGATGTTAAGAGATATTAATGATCAGTGATTATTAGTTGTTATTTTTGGTTTTGTTGGTGGTGGTAGTAATGAGTGTGTGTTTCTCTTCTTTGAGATTTTCTGGTGTGAGATTATCTATTTCCTGTGTTTTCATGGGGGCTAACTTCCTTAGGTTGGAGTTTTCCTTGTAATATTTTCTGTAGGGGTGGATTTGTGGATATGTATTGTTTAACTCTGGTTTTGTCATGGAATATCTTGTTTTCTCTGTTTATGGTAATTGAAAGCTTTGCTGCATATAGTAGCCTGGACTGGCATCCATGGTCTCCTAGTGTCTGCAGAACATCTGTCCAGAAATCCTTCTAGCTTTCAGAGTTTTTATTGAGAAGTCTGGTGTCATATTGATAGGTCTGCCTTTATATGTTACTTGGCCTTTTCCCTTTGTTTCTCTTAATATTCTTTCTTCATTCTGTATGCTTAATGTTTTGATTATTATATAGCGAGTGGACATTTTTTATTATTGGTCCAGTATATTTAATATTCTATAAGCTTCATGTATTTTCATATGCAAATCTTTCTTCAGGTTGGGAAAGTTTATCTCTATGACTTTGTTGAATATATTTTGTGTTTTTGAGCTGTAATTCTCTTTTTTCTATTCCTATTATTTTTAGGTTTGTTTCTTTTTTTTTTATGGTGGCCAGAATTCCTAGATGTTTTGAGTTAAAAAATTTCTGCATTTAACATTTTCTTTAACCAATAAATCTATGTTCTCTATTGTGTCCTCAATGCCAGAAAGTTCCTCTTTTATCTCTTGTATTATGTTAGTGATGCTTGCCTCTGTAGTTCTTGTTTACTCAGGTTTTCCTTTTCCAGACTTCCCTTAGTGTGTAGATGGTTGTTTTGTCTCCATTTTAATTTTTAAGTTTTGGACTGTTGTTTTCTTCACCTGTTTGTTCTGGGCTTTGTTAGATTTCTTGGGTTTCTTTAAGGAATTTATTGATTTCTTCCAATTTTGTTTGTCTTTTCTTCCATTTTCTTAAAGAAGTTTTCTATTTCCCCTTTAAAGATTTTTATAATATTCATAAAATTGTTTCATCTACATTGAGATGTTCAAGTCTTGCTGTTGTAGAATCTGAAGGAGGTGATCTATTGCCATTTATGTTGTTTAATGTATTCTTACACTGCCTTCTACCCATTTCTTCCTCATATTTGCACAGTTGAAGCCTCTGTCTGCAGGGATCCTGCTTCTTTAAATGTGTCCTTCTACAAGGCCAGAAGGTCCCCCTGTCTTTCAATATGCTGTTCCAAAGTTCTAGATTGCTGTGGTTCCTGGTTGTACTTTCCAGTTGCTGCAGTAGGTATGTATGTCACATGGACTTTAGTGCCTTGGAAATGTTAGGCACAGTGGCAGGGGAGGGTGATGTTGGTTCTCCAGTGATAATATTCTTGATGTTAAGGTGTGTTTCTTGGGTGCAAGAGAATGGAAGATATTGGTTTACTATATATTCTATTAGTCTTTGCCTTTTTATAGGAATTAAGATTATTAATTTTGGAAGATAGCAATTAGCAATATTTTTTTAATTTTATTTATAAAATAAAGTATTTTATATTCATGTATCCCTTTTCTCCCCCTTCCTTCCCCCTCCCAATCTCTCCTGGTCAGCCTTAAGCCTCACTCCTCCCCATCCCCCCCATCTCCTCCCCCAAAAGGGCAAGAAGTCCCAAGGTGGATCAGCTCAGCATCCACTCCAGGCAGGTCCAGTTTCCTCATCCTAATATCAAGACTGGGTTAGGTGCTCCTCTGGAGGGAATGGGCTTCCAAGTGCCAGTCCATGCACAGAAACCCAGTATGACCCCTCCCCCGGAGGCTTCATATACCTCCCATTCAGTGGACAGTTGCCTATCCTTGGAGGTCCTAGTCCCTTTTCCTGATGGTTCCCTGGTGGTTGTTCTTGATTCAGTGAGCTTCCCAGATCTCCTACCAGCCATCACTGTGAGAATTTTCCTCATAATCTCTATTCCCTTACTCATATAAACTTTCCTCCCCTGCTCTCAGCTGGACCAGGAACTCAGCCCAGTGCTCAGCCATGTCTCTCTGCCTCTACCTCTATTCATTGTTGGATTTAAGTTCTATGATGGCACACGCTCCTGGGTTGGTGGGATGAACATAGTAAAAATGGCAGTCTTACCAAAAGCAATCTACAGATTCAATGCACTGCCCATGAAAATCCTAACACAATTTTTTTATAGAACTTGAAAGAACAATACTCAGTTTCATTTGAAGTAACAGGAAAGCTTGGATTTTCAAAACAATTCTGCTCAACAAAAGAATCTCAACAAGCTTCACCATGCCCGACTTCAAGCTATACTAAAGAGCTACAGAAATAAAAACAGCATGGTATTGGCATATAAACAGATTTGTGGATCAATAGAATTGAACTGAAGACCCCAACATTAACCCACACACCTATGAACACCTGATTTTTGACAAAGAGGCTAAATATTTTCAATGGAACAAAGATAGTGTTTTTAACAAATGGTGTTGGCATAACTGGATGGTAGTACATAGAAGAATGCAGATAGATCCATACTTATCACCCTGCACAAAACTCAAGTCCAAGTGGATCAGAGACCTCAACATAAATCCAGCTACACTGAACCTAATAGAAAAGAAAGTGGAAAATCAACTCCAACGCATTGGCACAGATGATCACTTCCTAAGGTCTTTTTCTTATACCTGAGCTATGTTGCAATACTCAGGACCTACTATGGTGATGTTGCTAGACTCTAATGAACACATTGTCCTGGATATTTTGCTTGTGTTTTTATGCTGGCATCTAGGCATGTGAGTTTGGGAAAATTGTAATTCTAGGTGCTAACTCTGATTTTGTCTTTGTTAAGTGGGTGTTTCCCCCCTTTGGTTTCTGTTGCCCTCTCTCATTCTTAGGAGAGTGTTGTGGCTGCGTGTTGCTTGGCAGTAAATTCTTCTGGTATCCTGATAAATGTGGTCGCTGGGGATTATAAGTAAAATGTGTGTCTGGAAATTAGGATCTGATACTCAGAAATGGGGATGGGCTGGTTGGGTGTTGAGGCTGTCACCTCGAGGGAGGAAAACCTGGTTTTCCACCAGGATCTGTTTGTTTCCCTGTGATTGAAGATGAAGAGTGAGCAGAGGCTGTATTTGGTGGTTTGCTATAGAGTTAGGGACTGGACTTGAAGGACTGGAGAGAGATATGCAGATCACAGTTAGCATACCTGCGTTCCTGGCAGGAATGCTTGTTATTTTCTTAATCATATATTTTCTTAATCTTATAGTATTTTGGTAATAGTTTATGTGTTTAAAAATAAAATTCATGTCAAATTTTACTGAAAAACATGCTTTTGAAAAGATTTTGTTTTTATTTTTAATTGTTTCTAGATGTATACCTCTGTGTGGGTTTGTTCATGTGAGTATACTGTCTGCAACAACCACAAGAGGGCATTAGATCACCCAGAACTGGAATAACTTCTACAACATAGCATTAGGCATTCTATTTTATAACTTGTCTTTCTGTTCAGTTTTAAAATGTTACTTAAGAAAAGTGACTTAAACTATGTGTACTTATTAGCAAAGATCCAAACTGGACAAAGCCAAGATTTTAAGAACATGGAGAGAGGCAACTAAATCTAAGGGCCATTTGAGGGATTATATGTAAACCTACCACTGTAGAAGCTTCTTAAAATAAATTCATATATAAAAGAAATCTAAATGGAATTACCAAATAACAGTTTCACTTGTCACCAAGTGATACATCTTATTCTGGGAATGGTTTGCATCTAAACTGAGTTGTGGGCCAAAAGATCCTATAGAAATGTTCAATAACTCAGGCTATTAACAAGGTTATTGGTCTCTCAATAAACTGATGCTTAAGGTCCTACTGCTAAAGACAGTACTTACATGTTTCATTGAACACAGAGAAGTCAAGGTGGTGTCTACCTGGAGCCTTTTTGATTAACTAGTGTTCATGGTACCTAGAGTACTCTGCATGGTGCCAAAGGAGAAAGTAACCACCAACCTAACTGTAAACCCCATGATCTACAATAGTGACATGCATGCAAGATATGCTGGTACAATAGAAATACAAATATTATGTTAACAACCAACTACTATATGATTGTATTTAAAATCCACTCAATGATATGGAACACATATCTGACAGTGCTAATGTGTCCAAGAACCAGAGACTAGATAGTACAGGGACCAAGGGGAAACCACTACTGTTCTGCTAAACAAATAAAGCAACATTATTACTCCTAACAAGAGAAGCTTCCTTCTACAAAAGATAAGAATACAGAGACCCACACTGGACAATGTACAGACAGTGGAGCACTAATCAGAAGTGAGAATCCTTTATTAATTCCCTCCTTTTAAGGCTATTTGCAAGAGGAAACAAAAAAGATTCTAAGAGCTGACTGATGAATGACACCTAGAAAATAGTATCTTCCAGGCATAACAGGGTTGATGTGCATATGAACTCAGAAAGTTTGTGGCAGCATGCACAGGGCCTGCAGAAAATCAAGCCATATGGTATCCAAATTTAGAGAGGGGAAGTAGAGAGAAACTCTCATTTTTCAAGAGTTTATCTCAAATTGACAACAGTTTTTGAAGGAAAAAAATAATTTTTCTCCAATGGAGTCTCATTGTGTATAAAAATCGTACTTAATGCCCATGATCAGCAGTAGGTGGCCAATGCCCATGACCAAGCAGTAGGTGGCCAATGCCCATGACCAAGCAGTAGGTGATCAATGCCCATGACCAAGCAGTAAGTGGCCAATGCCCATGACCAAGCAGTAGGTGATCAATGCCCATGACCAAGCAGTAGGTGGTCAATGCCCATGATCAGCAGTAGGTGGCCAATGCCCATGACCAAGCAGTAGGTGGTCAATGCCCATGACCAAGCAGTAGGTGATCAATGCCCATGATCATCAGTAGGTGGTCAATGCCCATGAACAAGCAGTAAGTGGTCAATGCCCATGATCAGCAGTAGGTGGCCAATGCCCATGACCAAGCAGTAGGTGGCCAATGCCCATGACCAAGCAGTAGGTGGCCAATGCCTATGACCAAGCAGTAGGTGGTCAATGTCCATGACCAAGCAGTAGGTGGTCAATGCCCATGACCAAGCAGTAGGTGATCAATGCCCATGACCAAGCAGTAGGTGGCCAATGCCCATGACCAAGCAGTAGGTGATCAATGCCCATGACCAAGCAGTAGGTGGTCAATGCCCATGACCAAGCAGTAGGTGACCAATCTCCATTTCCAAGCAGTAAGTGGTCAACCCTCATGACCAGCAGTAGATGGTCAATGCTCATGATCAGCAGTAGGTGGTCAATGCTCATGATCAGCAGTAGGTAGCCAACACAAAGC
>PVIH01026520.1:0-18615 GCA_004025045.1 Sigmodon hispidus | reverse complement strand
TGGGCAGACGCCAGTGCAAAAATTTACATAATAATATAAAGAACATCAAGATAACTCCAGAAGAATGTGGCGATCTTACAACTACAAGATCTGAACTGAGCAATGAAGAGGAAACAGAAGGAAGCAACACCCAAAATTGCTATATGATGATCGTCAAATCTCTCAAAGAAGATATGATAAATTGCCTTATGAAGAAGAAACATGCCTGGAACTAAAAACTGAAATAGAAGCAATAAGAAAAGCACAAAATGAGGCAAAGATGGAAATAGAAAACCTGAAGAAAAAAGCTGGAACCACAGATACAAGTATAACAAACAGAGTTCAAGAGATGGAAGATATAATCTCTGAAGTGGAAGACTCAGTAGCTCAAATAGATATATCAGTCAAAGAAAATACTAAAACCAAAAAAAGCCATAAATCAAAATGCTCAGGAAATCTGGGACACCATGAAAAGACCTAACTAGAGAACAATAGGAATAGAGGAAGGAGAAGAATACCAGCTCAAAGGCACAGATAATGTTTTCAATAAAACCATAGAAGAAAACTTCCCTAACCTGAAGAAGGAAATGTCTATAAAGATACAAGAATCTTACAGAACACCAAATAGATATGATCCCCCCAAAAAGTCAGTGTTTCACATTATAATTGAGCCACAAAACATAGAGAACAAAGAAAAAACTTTAAGAGCTGCTAAAGAAAAGGACCAACTTACATATAAAGGCAGACTCATCAGAATAACACCTGTCCATTCAATGGAAAGGACAAAAGCTAGAAGGGCTTGGTCAGATGTTATACAGATGCTAAAAGAGCATGGTTGCCAAACTAGAATACTATACCTTGAAAAATTATCAATCACCATAGATGGAGTAAACAAGATATTTCATGACAAAGTCAGACTGAAACAGTGTCTATCTACCAATCCAGAGCTACACAGAATATTAGAGGGAAAACTACAAACTAAAGACACCAGATACACCAATGAAACCACAAGCAATCAATAATTCCACAGAAGAGTGCTCCAGAGAAAGGAAATACAAACAAGTTACCACCAAAAATGGCAGGAAATATCAATCAATGGTCACTAATATCCCTTAATATCAATGGACTCAATTCTCCTATAAAACGTCACACACTAACCAGATGAATACAACAACAGAAGCCATCCTTCTGTTACCAACAAGAAACACACTTCAGCTGCAAAGACAGACACAGGCTTAGAGTAAAGGGTTGGGAAAAGATATTCCAGTAATGGGCCTACAATACAAGCTGGAGTTGCAATCCTAATATCTAACAAAATAGACTAAGCTAAAAGCAATGTAAAGGGACCAAGATGGTCATTACTTATTCATCACAGGAAAAATTGGTCAAGAGGAGATTTCAATCTTGAATATTTAGGCCCCTAATATTAGGGCACCTACTTATGTAAAAGAAACACTGCTAAAGGTTGAATCCCACATCAATTCTTACACCCTAATAGTGGGCAACATCAATACCCCACTTTCAACCTGGGATAGGTCAACCAGACAGAGACTCAAGAGAGAAAAAGGGAGTCTGAAAGAGGTTATGATGCAAATGGATTTAATAGATATCTACAGAAGCTTCCACTCAAAGGCAAAGGAATATAAATTTTTCTCAGCTCTTCTTGGAACTTTCACCTAAATTGACCACATAATTGGTCATAAAGCAAATATCAACAGATATAAAAAAATGAAAATAATCCCTTGTAACATATCAGACCACCAGGGCCTAAAGTTAGACTGCAACAACATCAAAAATCAAAGAAAGCCTACCAACTCATTGAAACTAAACATCACTCAGCTGAACCATCTCTGGGTCAAGGAAGAAATTAAGAAAGATATCAAAGTCTTCCTAGAATTTAATAAAAATTAATCTACAATGTATCCAAACTTGTGGGACACAATGAAAGCAGTCTTAAGCGGAAAATTCATAGCACTATATGTCTACACGAAAAACCTAGAGAAGTCCCACACTAGAGACCTAACCTGTCCCAAGGTTTTTCACTCTCAGTATATTGTCTGGCCATTGATCTTTGTATTTGTTTCCATCTGCTCCAAAAGGGGGCTTTTCTGATGGTCATTGAGTGAAACTCTGATCTATGATTGTTGTGGAATGACAATTATGCAATTAGGAGTTATTTTATTGATAGTTTTGTTGTTGTTCTGTTGTTTTAGTACAGTAGTGTTTGGTTTTACCATAGGTACTAGGAATATACAGTCTCAGTTAATTGGTCATCCATGCACTGTTCACTCTGAGTTTCATCCTGTAAGATAAGTAATTTTTATTTTAAATCAGGTACTTGTTGGTTACTCTCACATTATTTTTCTATTTTTTAACCATCACTGCATTGACATTTCTTGCAGGCAGGACAGCATTTAGATGAAAACATTTGTGACTGGCTGGGTGTATATGTTTGTCATCTGATAATGTGTAGAGTGCAATTGTATAACAAAAATGCTAGCAGGTAATGGTGAGGACACTGTGTAAGCACCAATTCCATATCTCCTTGCTCAGTCAGTTGTGTACATGTTATAAAATAGGGTTTGTATGTTTATATTTATAACCAATATTCACATTCACCATATATTTTATAATAAATATCTTGCATTCATAGAAAGTCAACAGGTATCCATATGTAAGATATGTACACATTATCTTTATTCTAAAGATTTGAACAGTTTTTAGGTATATTGTTTAGTACTTGTGAGTCTATGTTTATCAGGGATATAGCTTTTAATTTTTGCTTTTCTTGTATATGTGCCTTGTATTGACTTTAGTGTGGGCTTGGCTTTGAGAAGCTGTTTGGAAGGGCACCTATGTTTCTCCTGTTTGAATGTACATATCTTGAATATATATTATCCAGTACATCCAAATAAACACAAAAAAAATGTTTTGGAAAAAAGAAAATTTCATTTTACAAAACACACTCAGAACTATTGGCACCAGTTTTTTAGTTATGGTATCTAATACAATTATTTAATTTGGATGTGTTTGTTTTAAATTTGTAGTGATAATGACTTTATTTTTTTACAGCCTTATGTTTTTATTATTGTTTATCATCAGGTATTTATTTAAGTTATAAGTTGATTATGAAGCTTTTCTAAACCTTTAGCCACTTCTCTTAGATCCAGACATACATAGGAATATAAGATTTTTATGCAAGTGATTTATTTATTTTATATTATAAAACATAATTGTAATAGTGTATAAATTTAATATTGAGAAAAAATTCAAAATTATTGCTTGAGTTATTTATTATTTTTATGTGAGTTTTTTTTAGCATACAATACTATTGTTTACTCTATCAGTCACACAAATTTCTTCCAAGATGATAAGAACTCTTGGCAGTCACAAACATTAGTTCTGAAATGATGCTGTTTATGAAAAAATCAAATGACTTTAAATTTTCTTTTCAAACATGACAATATTAGTTGATATACTTTATGTATATACATATATATTCATATATTATAGTTATCACTTTGTCATACAAAAACCATTATTTTATAACTGGCACTTCTGTACATATTGTGTCTAGCTCTTGCAGTGAATAGACATATTGCGTCTACCTTATCAGGGTAAACACACTCCCAGCATTTGCTCTCATCCTATGTCAGGCAAGTGTGTGATGCCATCCACAGACCAGGATGAAGGGCACCTTTCCTGCACTTCATTCTTGTACTGTTAGTTTCTTTTTATATTTTTTCTTCTTTTTTTATTATTATGAACAAAGAAGTCACATTTTCTATCCTTGCATATTCTTATTCAAGATCCCTTCCCCCTTCTACCACATCAGGTCATTCTCTCTTCCCCACATCTCCCCATCCCCCCATGCGCAGATGGTTCCAAGGTCCCATGGTCCCAATATTGCTAAGTTCAGCCTCCACTCCTGGCAATCCAGTTTTCTACTCTCAACATTAAGACTAAGTTAGGTGTTCCTTTAGGGGGAGTGGGATCCAAGGAGTCAGTCCAAGGTGTTTCTGATCCCAAGCTGTTCACTGGTTGTGGTTTGCCTCTTGGGCATGCTTTGCTTTTTTTGTTTGTTTGTTTGTTTGTTTGTTTGTATGTTTAGAGTCCGCTTATGAGTGAGTAAATCTCCTGCTTATCTTTCTGGGTAAGATATCCTCGCTCAGGAGGATATTCTTCAAATCCATCCATTTGCCTGCAAATTTTAGGATATCATTTTTTTCTTACTGCTGAGTAGTATTCCATTGTGTAGAAGTACCACAGTTTGTTAATCCATTCTTCAGCTGAGAAACATCTATGTTGTTTCCAGGTTCTTGCTATTACAAATAATGTTGCTATGAACATAGTTGAGCTAATGCGATTGGAGTGCAACTGTGCATCTTTAAGGTATACACCGAGAAGTGGTATTTCTGGGTCCTTGGGGAGATTGATTCTCAGTTTTCTAAGAAACTCCCATACTGCAATCCAGAATGGTTTAACAAGCTTACACTCCCACCAACAAAGAAGGAGTGTTCCACTTGCTCTGCACCCTCTCCAGCATAGGCTGTCATCTGTGTCTTTTATCTTAGCCAATGTGACAGGTGTCAGGTGGTATCTCAAAATTGTTGTGATTTGCATATCTCTGATGGCTAAAGATTATGAGCACTTTTTCTGGTCCCTTTTAGAAATGTTCAGCATCTGAATATTTCCTTCCTCAAGTCCAACATGCTCATCCTCATTATAGAATCCATACCAGTAACAAATCTTACATATGTCAAGGAACATGCAAGTCTTTTGCCCATAAATAAAATCATTAAGACAACCACAAAATCCATCCTGGTTATAAACTTTACAAATATACAGTATATGGCAAGACTATTACCCAAAATTCAGTCCTCATTTTCTTCACAGAATACATACTTATGACACCTTTCAAATACAAAGAATGTCTGCAATCATTACCAGATGGTCAAGTATGAGATAGCATCAGATAATTTATATAATGGACAAGATTTTAAATGTTCTTAGAATAGTGCTCTGTAATTCCCTGTGCCAGTCTTCATATAGGGATCAGGTCCTTATACATTTTCAAAACCTTCAGTTAATTTTTAAAACTTAGCCAATACTAGGAAAATCTCCTGAGGAAGCTCTATATTTGTTATAAATTTAGAAATATTCAATTTGTATATTGACGTTATAGTCATAAAACATGTATTGGAAAATGATCTATATGAAAAATTATTTGAAGATTAATCAAATAGTAAATATTACTAATAAAATATTTCTACATGAAATGACTTAAGCCATTACATTTTCTGAGCTGATGCAAGGATACTGTACTAAAGAGACATTCAAAATCAAAACATTCCAGATTACAATATGTATTTTATTGTTGGGAATATTGTTGTTAGTGTAATATGATATTTGTGCAATATTCAATGTCAACATTATTCTATGAATAGTAATGGAGATTACACATATATTGTGGATTGTTTTTAACTTTCAAATATATTCCTTCTATGTCTAACCAATAAAAAGCATCTATTTTAGTCCATTTTTTCTATATAATATGGTAATATTTATTATTCTAAAAACACTTACAGTTCACAGGAGGTTCAAAGGGGGAAAAAAGGGAGCAGCATGTGGGAGAGTTCCACTCAGCAGTCATTCCTCAAAATGCTACAGGTCCAAAAAGGGGGGCCGGGCACTCTCCTCCTCCTGGGATCTTTCCAGTTGATGACACCCTGCCTGGCTCTGGCTCTGATTCCTTGACATCATCAGAGTTCACTTGGGTAGCTTCTGATTTCGCACTACAAAAGGGCCACAAGTTCCTTTTGCTTCAGATAAGAAGAATGTTCCTCTATCAAACAGGAACTTTCCTCAAGCCCCCAAGGGAAAGGAGACCCTTATCCAAATATCTGACCTTGGAAAAAGGACTTCTGAGAACAAACAGGATACTACAATTTCTTAATCTTGTTATATGGGTCTGTTCCCCCTCATAGTATCCCTAAATGGGAAGGTCCTGATTTCTTACTCTCTATCCATTAAACTGTACTATTCTGATTTATTAACTGAACTCTTGACCTTAATGGCCTGATCTGTATTGTAGGTGTTTAATCCTTGGAATCAGGTGAGCCTAGTAAATCTCTAACATTCCACTTCTTAGTGTAATTATGAGGGCACAATGGAATTCCTGGTTCTATGGTGGAAGAGATTTTTTTCACAAAGAATTATTTTGTTTAAAAAAGACTACCATTGTATGCATTATATATGTATATAGATACACACACACACACAAACACACACACACACACATACATATATATATATATATATATATATATATATATATATAAAACTTGAATAGCTGTTTGCCTGCATGTATAATTGTGTAAGGATGTCAGATCTTGGAATTACAGAGAATTGATAGCTGCCAGGTGGATGCTGGGAATTGATCTAAGGTCCTCCATAAGAATAACAGTACAGTGCTTTTAACGACTGAGCCCTCTCTTCAGCCCCCAATCCTAATTCTTTAAAGCTGTAAATAACACAAGATATTTGTCTTCCTGG
The DNA here is from genome assembly GCA_004025045.1 of Sigmodon hispidus. Taxonomy (NCBI): domain Eukaryota; kingdom Metazoa; phylum Chordata; class Mammalia; order Rodentia; family Cricetidae; genus Sigmodon; species Sigmodon hispidus. Next base: position 12,081 of record PVIH01026520.1, on the reverse strand, counting down.
GGTTGAAGAGGTGGCTCAGCAGTTCAAGGCACTTTCAGCTTTTCCAAACGACATGAGTTCAGTTCCCAGCACTTAAATCAGGTAGCTTACAACCAGCTACAATTCCAGATCCAGGGGGATCTGTTATCTCTGGCCTGTGCATGTACCTATACTCACATCAGCATACACACAGAGAGACACATGCATACACGTGGATGAAAATAAAATAAAATATACAATTTTTTTATTATTAATAAAGTCTCATTTTTTTTTATCCACGTATCCCCTGACCAAAAGCCCTTTCCCTCCTACCCCTATGAGTAACTCTTCTTCCCATCTCCTTATCTCTTCCCTGGCAAGTACAGTAGGTCACAAGGTCCCAGGTAGCTTAGTTTAGCAACCACTCCAGACAAATCTACTTTCCTCATGCCCACATCAAGACTGGCTCAGGTGTTCCTCTGGAGGGAATGGGGTCCAAAGTTCGAGTTCAAGGTGCTTCAGATCCCAAGCTGTTCAGTGTTTGTGGTTTGCCACTTGGATATACTTTGCCCTTAGTTTACAAATAAATAGTTAGTGAATACATCCCCTGCTTATCTTTCTGAGATTGTGAAACCTAGCTCATGAGGATATTCTCCATATCCATTCATTTGCATGCAAATTATAGAATATCATTGTTTCTTACTGCTGAGCAGGAATTGAATGAAGTTGTATATGGTCACAAAGGCCAGGACATATGCGTTTAGGCTATATAAAGAGGACAACTTGTGTGTGAAAACTTCTTTCTAAATAATAATCACTTTCTAAATAATAGTGATCTGAAGCAAACCCACTCTTATTTATTATACATAGGAGAGACATGAAAGCATATTTAGATAACAACCCACACTTTACAGAAAGAAAAATACCAATGCTCTTGTTTTGTTTATTTGGAGTTTGTCGCAAGATCTTGTAGATCTCACACAGATTCATTCATGGACCATATTTCAAAGTCACAGAAGGGCTAAAATGGCATGATAACACCAAAATTAAAAAGAGGCACTCATATTGGTTACTTTTTATTAATGAGAAAGACATACTCATCAACAAGGACACCTGAACAAAAAGTTATTTGTTTTAGACTTACACTTACCAGAAGGCTAGAATCCATAACAGTGATGCTATTCTTGGTTGCTACAACTGGAATTAATTAAATGTAAAAATACGGGGACATACTTTTGAGAAAGTTTTGATTAATCTAAAGTAGGAAAATAAAATATTAATCAAGATTATTACACTGAGCACATAAAACTTTAATTCATGTCTTTTGAGGTGGAAAGCATCACCACTTGGACTTCTGATAAAAACCTATATAAGGACATAGGAGAAGGAAATTTTATTCTTGGCTTGTTTGCTCTCAACTTCACAAGAACTCAGTTTCTTAACTGACCTTGGAGCCTTCAGAATTCCAGCATATAATGAAAACTTCGAGCTACTGCATGAACTCTAGTTAGCATCTAAATAAAAACCCAGAGCCATATAGTGGGAAAAAAGCTGAAATTTCAGAAGAAGGAAACTGACCACAATCAATTCTCACCCTGCCAACTTCTCAGGCAAAACAGAATAAATGCCATCTTCAAGGATTCTCAGGCTGGCTTGCCATTTCTGAAAAATGAATGAATCTCTTTCTTCCTGCCTTAAATATCTTTCCCACTCTGTTGTTCTACTTCTTGGTTCATCTCTGTATCATAATCCCAGAGTTAGAATTAAAGGTTTAAGTTACTACTACTTGTCAGTTTTTCTCTGAAATCACAAATTCAGAAAGATATCTGTCTCCTGAGTGATGGCATTAAAGGGATGAAATACCACTTGGTTATCCCAAATGATAGAATTAAAGGCATGAGACACCCCTCTCTGACCTTCATGACTTGGCTGTGGATGATTTCATTCTCTGATATTCCAGGCTGATTTTACTAAATATGCAATATATCAACACATCAATCTTTGTGGATTGAACAATTACTTCAATTTTAAATTTTAATAGTCAGAGGCAGCCATTGTTGGACTTGCTAGACTACAGTCTGAAAATTATTCTAATAAATACAGACTCACTCTATAAGTTTTGTTATTCTAAGATAATCCTGACTAGTACAATGATGTTGGGGAAAAGGTAGCAAGCAGAAACCACACCTGACAGTTTACATTTTAAACCACAGAAGAAGACAGAGAGCATCCTGGAACCAATATTTTAAATATAACTCCAAAGGCGTACTTCCAATTCTTTTTAAACATCTACCAACTAGCACCCCAATATTCATATGCTTAAAAATTGAGGTAAAAATTTCATTAAAACTAAGAAACAATCTTAGTAATAAATCACAGCTATCATGATGCAGTTCATGTCTTCTTAAAAAGAGAAAAACCATGTCTGGTACTGCAAACCTAGCCATCTGTAGAGGTTAGTGAATTTATGTGTCTTTGAGGAGAACTTGAAATTGTGTTTTTACTACACCATCATAGTTTCTAACTACATTCTGAATACTTATCCTTATACACAGGGATAAATGTAGTTTTTACTATTCATCAAAGAATTTCTCTTTGCAAAAGTCATAAATCCTTACATAAAAACCAAGCTAATCAAAGCATATAGGAGAAGATAATGCAGAAAATATTTGAAGCTAATAAGTCTGCAATTCCGTTCCTGAAGCTATGTTTGGGGATGATGGAATAAGAGTAGATCAACAGATTCTAAGGGACAGAAGAACAAAAGGTTTTACCTGACATGTTTATAAAATGTTCATGCTCTCTTCAAAGTCTCAGTTCTTGCTTATGGAATATGAAGTGGCTGCTTCATTTGTACTCCTACTAATAGGTAATATACTGTCGGTACATAATAGTAGAAAACTGCAGATTATAGAGGTTGTCAGTCTACTCAGTAACTACAACCATACCTATATTTAAAAATAGCTAAAAGCTACTTTTAAACTACAGTATGCTGGGAAAATGTACAGATTTAATAAGAAAAAATGATATAATAAGCGAGATCTCACAAACCCAAAAAAATAAGAAGGGGATGTACTCACTTATTAGTGGACTTTAATAAAAAGCTTTGATTTTTGCTTTTTTGTTTAGAGTCCACTAATGAGTGAGTATATCTTCTGCTTATCTTTCTGGGTTTGAGATACCTCACTCAGGAGGATAGTCTTCAAATTCAAACATCTCTTTGACCTATCTAAGGGTGAATATGGGATATTGCAGTCTCCCACTATTAGGGTTTAAGGATTGATGTAGCGTTTGAGCTTTAGTAGTGTTTCTTTTACATAGATTGTTACCTTTATATTAGAGGCATAAATATTCAGAACTGAGATCTCTCCATGAACTATTTTTCCTGAGATGAATAAATAATGTCCATCCAGGTCTCTTTTAGTTGCTTTTAGTTTGAACTCTATTTTGTTAGATATTAGTATGGCAATACCAGCTTGTTTCTTAGTGCCAATAATGGAAAAATCTTTTCCCAACCCTGTGTCTGCCTGTAATGTTGAGGTGTATTTCTTGTATGCAGCAGAAGGATGACTTCTGTTTTTGTATCCATTGTGATAGAGTGTGTCTTTTACCAGTTAAATGAGTCCATTGACATTAAGGGATATTAGGAACCACTGATTGTCATTTTCTGTAATTTTTGTTGATACCTTGTATGTATTTCCTTTATTGAGCTTTTCATCTGTAGGATTATTGATTGTTTGTGGTTCCATGGATGGAACTTGGATCCTCACATTGGAATTTTCCCATTTGCTTTCTAAAGAGATGGATTTGTGGATAAGTATTACTTAAGTCTGATTTTGCCATAAAAAATCTTGTTTACTCCATCTATGGTGACTGCTAGTTTTGCTGGATATAGTAATCTAGGTTGGCAGGCATATTCTTTTAGTGTCTTCTGACCAAGACCTTCTTGATATCATTGTTTCCATTGAATAGTCAGATGTTATTCTGAAGGACCTGCCTTTATAGGTAAGTGGGACCTTTTGTTTTCAGCTCTTAATTTTTTGTTTTGTATGCTTTGTGACTTAATTACTATGTGGTGAGCATACTTTTTTGGGTGGACTAAAATCTATATCACTCTGCACAAAACTGAAATCTAAGTATTGCAAAGACCTCAACATAAACCCAGCCACACCTCATTTGATCAAAAAGAAAGTGGGAGATACCCTCTAGTGCATAGACACACGTGACTACTTCCTAAATAAAATACCAGTAGCATAGACACTAAGAAAAATAATCAATAATTGGGTCCTCCTGAAACTTAGAACCTTCTGTATAGCCAAGGACACAGTCATTAAGTCAAAATAACAACCTACAGAATTAGAAAATATTTTCACCAAGCCAACAAGTGACAGAGGTCTGACCTTTAAAGTATATAGTTAAGCCAAGAAACTAGTGCCCAAATCTTGAATGACCCAGTCAAAAAATGAGGTTCAGAACTAAAAAAGGGAATTCTCAGCAAAAGAATTACAATTGGTTGAAAGACATTTGTAAAAGTGCTTGACATCTTTTGGCATCCGAGAAATACAAATCAAATCAACTTTGAGATACCACCTTTCACCTGTCAGAATGGCTAAGATAAAGGCACAGATAACAGCCTATGCTGGAGAGGATGTGGAGCAAGGGGAACACTCCTACACTGTTAGTGGTAGTGTGAGCTTTTTCAGTCACTCTGGAATGTAGTATGGCAGTTTCTCAAAATCAATCTCCCCAAGGATCTAGCAATGACACTCTTGTGCATATACCCAAAAGATGCACATTAACACTCCAAAAGCATTAAGTCAATTATGTATGTAGCAACATTATTTGTAATGGCAAGATCATGGAAACAACTTAGATGACCCTCAACTGAAGAATAGATTAACAAACTGTGCTACATCTACCCAGTGGAGTACTGTTCAAAAATAAATAAAAATTTTAAAAGGAAAGGTTAAAAAATTATGTCCTAAAATTTGCAGTCAAATAGATGAATTTGAAGAATATCATCCTGAGCAGGGTATCACAAAACCAAAAAGATAAGTATGGGATGTACTTACTCATTAGTGAACTTCAAACAAAAAGCAAAGCACACCCAAGCTGCAAACCACAACTACTGAGCAGCATGGAATCTGAAGCACCTTGGAGTCCATACCCTTCAGAGTAATACCTGATCCAGTCTTGATATTGAGATGAGGGTAGTGGATTTGGCTGGAGTGGATGCTGAACTTAACCACTCTGGGACCTTGGGACCTCCTGCCCTTGCTGGGGAGGAGATAAGGAGATGAGGAGAAGAGAGAATGACTGGGATGTGTGGGAGGAGGAAGGGAGTTTGAACAAGGGGACACATGGATAAAAAAATGAGACATTATTTAAAATAAATAAATATATTACATACAATGACAAAAAAATCCTAACCTAAATAAAGGAAACGCCATGAAAAAATGGACTATAGGTGAGTATAATCAAATAAAACAAAACAAAATTGACATATTGATATTTAACAAAATATAAACTAGAAGAGAAAGATCTTAAGAAAAGGCTCAAGAATCACACACCAACTCATTCACACGTACAATAATTCAATAAAAGCACTAATCTGAAAGTCATGATATATGTTCACAGGAGTTACATCTGTGCATATCCTTTGTTTGTTACTTCAGTGTCTGTGAGTTTGTACAAGCTATGATAATGTTCAGTTTGAAAACATGATTTTCTTGTTGTCTTTCCTTTCCTCTCAAGCTTGCATTCTTTCTTCCTTATTGGTCTCTTGATTACATTTTTTCAGATGTGTATTATAAAAATCCTGAAAGTAATTTGGATTTATTTGCATTTACCTAATTGCCAACGATATTAAATATTCTTGACTATTTTATTCTCCTTTTTGGGACATTTATTTAGATATGTACCTCTTATTTAAATTGAGTTATTAGTTTTAATTATATCTATTTTTTGGGGTTCCTTGAATATTTTAGGAATAATCTCTGGATTGATTAATACAGTCTGTATTGATATTGATACAGTAACTAGGAATTTATGTATTAAAATTTCTGAATTTTATTTTAGGTTGTTTAGATAAACAAAATACATTCAGTGTAGGTAGAATTGTATCAAATAATAAATCTACACAAAGTGCATCTACCCCTGCCTATAATGAACAATAAAGGTATAAAGCATCATGTAACTCTATGTTCTCTGTGTAAAATGGATATGTTTGACCTTTTTACTTCAATCCTTACTTTTAATCCCATGATAAAATCCACATCTGAGATTTCAAATGACTTTATGACATAGGCATGAAATAATAACTCCCCAAACTCTTGTGCCTTGGACATAAATGAAATCACTACCCCGAGGCAGGAATTGATGACCTTTAAAACATATTTTCTAACTTGTGGTTCACATGCAAAGTAAACCTCATATGTAATGCCTTAGGGTAGATTGTTTGGTATTCCTCTAAGGATGGTAGGAAATAATCAGAATAAGGTAATTTGGGGAGTTTGTGGTGAGACTAATTGACAGAATTTATGACCAACTTGAATTGCCTCTCCATTCAGCAATAGTAATAAAAAAGAGACACACATGTGCACATGAGTAAATGTTTGGAGTGTGTCCACAATATTGTACATGCAACCACATTGCACTGAATGGCTTACTTAATGGCAGACATGGAAAAAATATACATTTTGAATATTTTCTGTCTACTACTGAAGCTTTCTATAGTATTGGGCAGTTTTCCTGAAACCAGTTGCTTTTGGAGAATAAATCACAATGAAAATCTTCATGCTGACATGAGGACAGATTGTGGTTTTATTCTTTTCAAAGTAGCTGCATGTCTAGAGGAAGATTACTTCAGGGTGCTGCTGGATTTCCCGTGAGTTCCTCAGCTATATCTTTATTTTCTGTTTCTGTTACTATAATGTAATGGCAAAAACAGGCACTGTATGGCTCTCTTGTTTTCCCACCTCGAGTACTTAAGAAAAATTTAAACTTTAGTTTGTCCATTTTTTACCCTTAAAATGGACCATAATTTATTTCACTATTTTATTTTAGACTTTCACTTATAAAGATGGGATTTAAGAGAGACAAAACTAGATCTCAATCTTCTTGAGAGTTGCTACTTTACAAATGGGGTACGGGTTTCTCACTTAGAAGCCAAACTTAAACCACTAGAGTTAGTTTAGTGTTTGAAGGCTGCAGCAAATTGTCCTTTAAGGGCCTACCATGAGCATAAAGTACATAAATTTTTAAAAAAAGTAGCTCATTTATATTTGTCTCCTAGCTTTGGGTAGATGTATCATAATATTACTTATTCTTTCAAATAGTTTGTATGCCAGGAAATCATGCCATTTATGTTCCATGGCTTCTAATGTTGAGGTTCATTTAAGTTATTTAAGGACTGTCCACTGTGAGCTTTTCATGGCTTTTTGTTTCCTATTTTAACGTTTCTTGTGTACAATAGCAAATCACTTATTGTGTTATTCTCATTGTCAAGTATTTAGTAAACAGTCCACCTATAAGCTAAAAAGAAAATTATTCAATCAGTAGATTCCTGCTGAATACTTGTACTTCTGCTGAAAACACGAGATAGATGTCAATGGAAAATAGGCCATCTGTCTTATTTTGAGTACCCTATGTCAGAAGTTACTATAAGTAGATGACAATATTTGAGAGCAAAGATAAATGTACCACAATGAATTATCTTTGTCACTACTGAATATACTTATATATTAATTAAAAATATTTTTGTTTTATTAGTTTTATATATTATACACTATATTTTCTTCTTTAATAATTTTACAAAAGCACTTAAAATTTTGTAAATATTTCACTTTGCAATTTTGATTCTGTTTGCTGTTACATTTAAAAATATTTTTGTGCCAGATGTAAAGGATCTACCTTTTAGCTTATTTGAGTTTTGTTTTCAATATCTAAAGTAAATAATCTTGTTAAAACTGTGTTTGATAAAGGGTGATAAAATCCATTCACAAGGTATGCTGTGGTATAACTTATCTCTGTGAAGTAAATTGTGTGTTCTTCTCTGAATACCCAGTAAGCAAAAATGCAGAGGAACAGAAATAGCATATTTGAGATGTCTTGGTCAGATGATAAATAGCCCAGATTATAAGTAACTGTTTTTAGCATCTTAGCCAGAAAATAAATAAATAAAAAAGAAGAAACAGAGACAATGGAAAGTTGTGGTAAATTGAAATTGACAAATTTCATTCCCAAAGAAAGTTACTAAACAGAATTTAATGTGAATGATAATAAATGTGGATATATTTAGCATAAAATTATATAATATATATATATATATAACAAATTGGATTCTTAGCTGCTGAATATTTTGAATTATTCTCATAAATCTATTACCTATTTGAACTTCTGCTATTGAAATATATTAACCATTGTTTCTTTACTTATTGTTTTTTTAATTTTGTTCATAACTATTTTTCTTCTTTTGATATTCTGGACATTTATTTTCTATTAGTTGAATGACCAGTAAAAATAAATATATAAATAACATCATTCTGTCAGATGTCTGTTCTTTCTGCTCAATGTTTTCTTTCTGTGCAAAAGTTTCCTAATCTACCATGATTATATACAATACTCCTGTTAATTTCTTGAGGTTTAATTCCTTGTCATAGTAAAGAAAGTTGGTTATGTCAATATGTAGAAATATTTTCCCCATGATTTTCTTTAAAAGTTACATAAATTAATGCACAGAGGTTTAAAGACATGTGAAATTATTTGGCTTTGAAATTTTTTATCAATTACTTGCACAGACCTAAATTAATGTAATTTATATTTTACATGACATATACTATTTTTATTTAAATTTTACACACAATATATTTTGATAAAATTCTTTTTCTTCTTTGACTCTTCCCTGACCTTTCTTACCTTCCTAGTGACACAACATCATGTTCCTTCTCTCTTTCTCTTTCTCCCTCTCTCTTCCCTAGTAGTCCCAAACAAAGAAAATAAAAGAAAACCCTCTTAGTCACAATTACAGAAACAAAAAAAAATATAGAAAAGTGTTGTCCAGCTATTGCTAAGTATAGGCCCTGCCCTGAAATGTAATTGATACGCCAAGTGACAATAAGTTGTAAAAATTTACTTTCTATTTCCCAGCAGGTATTGATTTGAAATAGCTTCTAGTTAGGGTTAGGACTTTTATATACTTTCCTTTCTCAGAACCAAGATTTTTTTCTGTGTATACTTTTGCAATCTATGTGAGTTCATATCCCTATCAGTCTGGCTATGTCGATGGGTTGCTGTCTCCTTATGCTGCTAAATAAGTTTATGAGTAGCTGTTCATTTTTTATTTCACCATTTGCTTAAGTGGAGGTCTCTTCCACAAAGTATGTTTTACTGAAATACTTTTTGATTTTACATTTTTAGGTTGGCTCCTTTTAATGTCATGAGATTGTATAGAAATAAATTAAATAAATAAAAATACAATAAAATCTCTTTTAGTAGGTAAAAAGATATCTATTAATTATAAATTTCAATTTATATTTTATTAGAACTTGAAAAGTTTATACCTTAGAATCTGAAGCTATCTAAGATTATTTCTGTATATTTCTCTTTTTCTATAAACCATATATTTATCGATATAATTAAAAATATTTGATTTTAGGTTTTAATGTCTTTACTCCTAATATGCATTACATTTTTCTTCTTAGGGAAGTGTACTCAAATTTTCCAGACATTTTTCTTATTTTTTTCATTCAGTTTATTAATTTGATGTCAAAATGTCCTCCTATATTAAAAGTTAAAAAATAAGAAGGGATTATTTCATCATATGGATTTATTAAAGGAACACACATATGAACCAACTCCCAGAGAGTCTCTGTGGTGATAATGTTCTCTGTATGCTGTAAGTAAAGGACTGGTTTGGCCTATGTAGGTTTAATAATTATAGGTATAGTTCTTTTTAGTTTAAAAGATATATTAGATATAAAACTTTAGACTCACAATGATAAGGTAGATAATGGAATATTCTCTTTAATTTTGTGAATACAAATAGACTGGATATTGTGACTGTAATTTCTGCTTGAGAGCTCTTCTGTTGTAATTTTTCTATATGGAAATTGAAACCTCCTTTTTAATTAGACAGTAAAGAGGAAATGTGTTGGAAATGCTCTCTGTATGCTTTAAATAAAGGACTGATATGGCCTATGTGGAGCACCATAGAAGTGGGTGGAGAATCAAAGGGCAGGCAGTTAGAATGGTGGAGTTAGTCAGTCTCCATCCGACTCCGAAGAAGACAGACATGTAAGAGCCACAGGCTAAACCACGAGCTGAACTGCATGGCTGGTTTATTAATAGAAATGGGTTGATTTAAGATGAAAGAGCTCGCCAGTAATGTGCTGAAGACATGGGCCAAACAGTATGAAGTAATGTAAGTGTCGGATTTATTTCGTTGGGGTATAAAAGCAGCTGGGAGCCAGGCAGGTTCCAAAACATCTGGGCCCAAACGGCAGGGAAAAACGTTCTACAACAGTCTTACTTAGGAGAGACAGATAGGATTAAAGAATAAGTGATTCTACCAGATGTTACCAGAAACTGTCTACTATATATACATTTTTTTTAGTTTTTCACTTCAAAGGTAACCATGTAAAGCCTCTTATGAAACTTATAAAAATAAATTTAAGTAGGTTCATTTATAATAAAACTAAACTTACTGTCAAAAGAGAAAGACTGTTATCACCATAATAAATGACATAATATACTTAATTTGATGAAATAATATAGGGCACAAAAGGCTTTACTTTACCAAGAACAAAGGTCATTTTCATACTTCTGTTTTGATCATAAACTAGTAGACTGTATAATGTACTTATTTGAGCTCAGGAAAGAAATGAATAAAGTAGAAATAAAGTAAACACTGACAGGAATCTAAGAAATGAAGAGACAGTTTTTTAAAAAGGTGGGCATTGGATAACTATTAAAATTAAGGGAAGTACAAAGAAAAACTATCAAATCAATAATATGAAAAGGAAAGAGAAAAAGAGATTTTACAATAGATAGGAAGGAAATTCAGAAAACAACACAAATATCTGAAAATCTACATTTTGACAGATTAGGAAATTTTAAAATAATTAATGAAACTCTTGATGCATATGACCTACAAAAGTTAAACTAAAATTAAATAGTTACTTCAAACATTTACATAACATAACCAATACAGAAATAGTAATGGGAAAAAAATCTCTATTTATTAATATTTACTGAGAATGTTTATTTCAGAATCAAGACATGACATCATTCACTGCATTTTAGGAGAGTGCCTCTGGTTCATCAATGGAATAAGTCACTTAACAACTTTTTATTGTGAATAGGAGAGTGAAATGTTTTAAAGACTTTTACAATGAGAAAAAAATGTATTAATGAGTGGTCCAACTTTATGAGTTTTAAAATAATTATTAGTTCCTAAAAGATTCTTCTACATTCATCTTCCTTGAAGGAGGATTGTATAATATCTGAACTGAGGAAATAAATATCATTAGTACAAAGAATTCTTTGTATTTAATTTGAAGATTGTCACGTTTGTAGCAATGTCAGTAATGGTCACTGTATCTTATTTTTAGTTTGCCAGTGAAAACATACCAATATGTCCTGGTAATACTCTTTGCCATAGAAGAAATCAACAAGGACCCTACACTTTTACCTAACATTACCTTGGGATTTACCTTTCTTGGTGACCAGTGTGATATTACAACATCAGATATCAATGACTTAAATATGTTTTCAAAATCTGGTCACATGGTTCCTAATTATATCTGTGAAGACAGTCACTGTGATGTAGCAATTACAGGACCAACATGGTCAGCTTCTGCCCGAGTGGGAGCACTCTTGCAGATCTTCACATTTCCACAGGTGATGTTAAGTGTGATGTGTAGAGTTAAAACCCTAAGTTCTATTGTTCTATTTATTCATTTGTTTGTTTTGTGCTTGTGAATATTTGAAGAAGGATGCTGAAATAGTGTCTCTTCTAATTAATTTATTTTTACCAAAATGCTAAAAAATAAAAACCCCACTTTAGTAACATCAATGCTTCTATTTTCACGGATGACTGAGAATTACAGAAATAAGGGTTTTGTA
>PVIH01026519.1:0-18613 GCA_004025045.1 Sigmodon hispidus | reverse complement strand
CATGTTCTGCTCCCCACAGCCATAGGGCATATGGAGAAGATTTTGTAGGTTTTTTATGGCTGAACTCATGATGTCACCTGGAAGTGAGAGATGTAACATCAGAAAGAACAGCTGTTATTTTCAAAAACAAAATAACATCTTTAATAGAATCACTTCTCAATGATGTGAAGGAGTTCTAGGGGTGAGGTGTGCTGGGAGCCCAGTGGCCATTGAGAGGACAGAGACAGGATGTCATAGAGTTCAAGTGTAGCAGTTCAGAAGCTGCACTTGGAGTCATGGTGAAGACAGGGCAGTGGTACTGACTATTGTCCCAAGTCCCCCAGGGATGGAATGACTCACCCAACACAGAGAAATGGGCTCTGGCTGAATCTTTCACTACAGATGGAGGGAGCATCAGGGACAACTTTTCAGGTGTCCTGGCATCTTAATAAGCAAAACAAATGGGTAGATGATTATCTCTGTTCTCCAAACTTCTAAAGTTCCCAAAGGCCAGTCACTGTGGACCTTGTCTTAAGCTTTGACTTCTTGCTTCACTAGAAAAATCATTTTCTTGTAAATACCACAGACCCCTATTTCCTGGTACCACTGCCTTGCTAAGTTCTTCTACATGTTTCATCACCGATTATTTTGAAGAAAAGCATCTCCAAAAGGAATTTCTCACTATCAGTACCTTGTTAATTATCTAATAAACACAAAGTAGTTGAATTTTGGTTTAGGTTTATTCTGCTTTTTTTTTTTTTTTTGGCAATAGAGAACCTCAACCGAGAAAATGCCTCCATAAAACTGGCCTATAGGCAAGTCTCAGGGCATTTTCTTCCTTAATGATTGATGTAGTATGTATGGGTGGTGCCTCATCAGAGTAGGTGGTCCTGTCAGGAATATAAGAAAGCAAACTGAGCAAGTCATGGGAAGGAAACCTGTAAGCAGCACTTCCCCACAGCTTCAGCTTCGGTTCCTGCCTCCAAGTACCTGCCTTGACATCCCTTCATGATGGACTGTGACCGTGTGAGATAAAATAAAACTTTCCTCTCCAAGCTTTTTTTGGTCAGAGTGTTTTATTATAGCTATGAATATCTAAATAAGGCAATATATAAATAAACATCCAGTATGTGTGAATAAGTAAATGGATAAATTCTGAAGTGGCCTTTGTTATTACTGGGTTTCCTCTGAGTTGTCTTAGGAGGTTTCACTGATTACTCCCAAGCTGCTGTGTGGTAAAATATTGTACATTTAGTCAAAATTTTCAGGAATATCAATGGACTGAGCCATTTCTTTCAGCTTTTTTGTTTGTTAGTTTTGTTTTTCCAAGACAGGGTTTTCAGTGTGACTGTCTTGGATGTCCTGGAACTTGCTTTATAGACCAATCTAGTTATTGTCTGTCTGTAAACAAGTTACTTGCAAGGCCAAGCATTTACACTGGCTGGTCTTTTTGATCTTACTAGTCTGAGAAAAACTGTATGATTTCATGTGTTAGGTTGGGCCCTGAAAATGTAACATATCATTGTCCAGAGTTTGGCTAAGGAAGCAGGGAGCAGTGGCAGTGTAGAGCGGAAGAGAGAAGAAGGAATGATTATGTATGAAGGAGAGTGTGTAAGAAGCATCAGCAATGTAGGGATGAAGATATGTAGAATGTGAATGTATGTGCTGAGTGAGAGATGAAGAAGCCTAAAGAGAGAGTGAGGGATATGGGAGAGAATGAATGGATGAGAAAGTGAGTGTGTAAAGACGAAGTGTGCAGAGTGAATACATATGTGTGTGAGTGAGATAAAACTGTGAGAAAGAGCTGCTGCTGTGTATAGAAACTATGCAAAGAGCCGTATGAGAGTGTGTAAGAGCAGTATAAAACGTTATATGACGAGAGAGCTATGTTTGAGATGAATAACTGTGGAGATTTTTAACTGTGTGGATACAAGGAAGATAAACCTGTATAAAAGGAGATGAAGAAGAGAAATGTTTGTAAAAGGAAGATGTGTAGGCATGAAAATAGATGCAACTTTGTATAGAGACAAAATATGTGGATGTGTGTATAGAAGGCAGCAGTGTGGTGATGTGTACTGAATGAAGACAGAAAGAGTCAGAGATCATTTTTAAATAGTAAAAGAGAAAGTTACCATCGGAAGGTATGTATGTTTCCTTATTTTACCAGGCAGTTAGATAGAGATTTATTCTTAATTACTCAGATAAAAAGTTTCTCATCCCTTTCCTACTCTGAGGCATTTCTTTTATTACCCTGGAGTGGGTCATGGGAGCTGGTCTCTTATGGTTCATGTTAACTAAACAAAATGTTTTTTTAAATGCTTGTTTTTATGACTTGTTCTTTATGCTGCTCCCTGGATGTGCTATTGAAAAGGAAATAGAACAGCAAATAACCCAAGGAAACTTCATTGTCCCCGAGGACAGACATAAAGGCAGATACTGTCGCTCACAGTAAGGACTCAGTTACCAGCACCTACACTAGTGAGTTGTGGAGTGCTTGCCCAAAATGTATTTGTCAAAAGAATAAAAAATTTGAAACAATAGTTTTAATTTAATACACAGTCCATTATTATATGAAACTTAGCAAATAGATAAAATAAAGCAATTTTATTTGTAAAAGAGATAAACTAATGTAACCGTTACTAACACAGTGTGTAGAATAAAATTATCATATAATAGTAAAATCCTTTAAATATTTTCCATGAATGGAAGTTCATGAAGGGTGTCATAGGAGATTAATTTCTTTAATAACCAAGGGCAGGATAACAAAAGTCCTATTCTTCCCCTTGATTGGTTCTGGTTCTCCTGATATTTATTTATTCCAAGGCAATCTGACTATCCTCATGCCATAGGAAATCTCTCTGTGAGAGCAGTGTTGAACCTTGAGTGAACAGGGTACATGCAATAAGTCAACTATTGCAAAGGGCGGGCTGTGTCTCCAAACAGCCTGGCCTTGATTTAGTAATGAACAACATCCAGGAATTAGTATCTCTGCATATTTTGTAGGGACAGTTTAGTTTGTTTGAATTTGACTTGAATTCTAAAATTAGTTGTCTTTGAGACTGAAAATAGTGTTAATTTCCTGTGTCAGTAAAGAACACTATTCTGGTATTATTTCTATACATCAGAAATCAATTTTCTTGACTATCCACATCTATAAGTATGCCCAAAGATGTAAAACACACTATCAATGGGCTGTTCTTATTAGGGAGGCATAGCGGTGGCACCCGAGAAAGTTACAGACAGAAAACAACTAGACACCAATAGTCAGCGACCCTATGGCTCTGCCAGGTGGGGCTTCCCATCAGGAAATTATACATCAGGTGTGGGTCAACTTGTTAAACACTAGTTGTCACCTACTGTATATCCCCTAGGCCCTGGGCATTTAGTATACACCATGATTTAGCTTGGCTTATATATAGAATTTATTCAGCCACAAAACCTTTGTTTTTATTTACGATCTAGTACAAAACAAATATGGTCCTTCCAAAGATATTTTCTATATTTCTCTCTTTCTTTTAGGAATTTTTTGTGGCATTTTCTTTTCTTTCTTTTTTTTTTTTTTTTTAAAGATTTATTTATTTATTATGCATACAGTTTTACAGAAGAGGGCACCAGACCTCATCATAGATGGTTGTGAGCCACCATGTGGTTTTGCTGGGAATTGAACTCAGGTCCTCTGGAAGAACAGTCAGTGCTCTTAACCTCTGAGCCATCTCTCCAGGCATTTTCTTAACTATATGCTGGCTACAACTTTGTAAGTATTGAGATGGGCTGGATGAAAGGTTTTTGTGTTCTAAAGAAAATGGCTATAATAAACTCTGAAGTCCCACATAGAATTGTGACTGTACTTAGGTAGATGCATATAGTAAGTAAAGATTTTGATAATTTTTGTGACTCTGTTTTTTTTTTTTTGGTGGTTATAAGGTATACATTATCCTGTTTCTTAAAAATTTTTTCGTTTATTTTACATACCAATCACAGTTTCCCCTCTCTTCTCTCTTTCCATCCCCTCCCCCAACTCCAGTCCATCCCCCATCCATTGTTTCTTTATTTATATAGGGGCAGACCTCCCATGGGAGTCAACAAAGCATGGCATATCAAGTTGAGGCAGGATCAAGCTCATCTTCTGCAATCAAGACTGGGGAGGGAAGCCATCATGGGGAATAGGTTCCCAGCCAGCTCATGTGCCATGGTCAAGTTCTGATCCTACTGCTAGACACCAGACCAACTATCCTGCTTTTCTTATAAGAAACATTGCAAGAGATGTAGGCAGATGACTTAAGTTACTGTCTTCTTGTTGTTTTGAAGGATTCTTACCTGACCCACAGAGCAGTGAACTGAAGGTGTGCTCTTTCTTAATTCCTTCGGGCTTGGACAAAAAGAAAGTTCAGACACAAGAAATTACTCAGTGTGCTATCACAAAGATGCTGGAAAATATTTTTGGAGGGGCAACTTCTTTACTTTTGGGTCCAGGGCTGGAATTATATAGTCTAACTTTCCACCATATCAGGAATGGCATAAACATTTGAGAATTTGGACATGCCATATCAAAAGAAGGTAATAAAGGAAAAATAATAAAGACAAAGTGGTGGGAAAGCAGGATCAGAAGAGGTTGAGCTTAAGAAGAGCACCTGGCATAGCCCATCCTCTCCAAGATGGAGTTAAGAGAAGAGGAAGGTGAGAGAAGACAGAACACATCAATTTAAGAACATGAGCATGGCACTTGCTACAAGATATCTCAAGGTCATGTGTTATCTTCTAGTTTTCATCTGAACATAGTGAACACCACTCCATTCTCAGCACAAAGTCAATCAAAAGAGGTTTCTCACCTCAACTACCAGCATTTTGATAACTGTGTCCCTTTTCCCAGTTTCAGGAACTGTGACCATCTCAGATCCACAAGGTTCTGGGGATTGTTGAGCTTCCGCAGTTACAGAGAAATTCACATTCCCTGAAACACATGGCCCATAGAGCTGAGCTAGGATGTGCCAGGAATCTAGCATCCTCCAAACCCCAAGATATGCAAACTATCCTCAGTTGTATGAACAGTTCAAGCACTTGTTCTATGATTACAAAGGTGATAAGCATGTGCCCGAAGCTGCAGTGACCAAGAGCTTGAGGGCCAATAGAAGAAAGTAATTTAAGAAACCTTCCTGCATTCACCGTTTCTGCATAGAGTCCCCTTACAGAACTTTCACTCACCTAATGATTTGGGAGTTACCAACCAGGATGTGGTGTGCCTCTCATTGGCACAGAGGCAGTAAGAATCTTGGTCTTTTGCCACTGGGACAGCTGTGAAATCAGGGGAGTCTTCGAGGAGCACACCCACCTGTGGCCCCACATGGGCAAAAAAATATCAAAGATGTCACCGTGGAAGGGAAACATATCATATGTGTGTGGAGGTAGGTAAAAGGGTGTAGAGGTAATTGTGTTAAAAAGAGAGTAGTAGTGGTGCTTTTTCTTGTGCATAAAATGTCACATACATGGTACAGAAGGCTTTCACATATTCCATATGCACATACTGTCTAAAATTTTATTTAGCTATGATCTATGTATCACCTACACAAATAATTAGAGAGATGATTGTATATTTATCTAATTACATTTGCTTTATTTTGGTGGCAAAAATACATTTAGTGTATTAGATTTTATACTATATATTAAAGTATAAATCTATCTCCAACAAAAGAAAATTTATTTCATAACCATATACTATTTTATTCTGATATCAGTCTAATATATCTTTGTGAATCATAACTTCTGATTGTATTCAGAGGCCACATGGAATATCCTGTGTCTGTCAATACAGTATGTAATTTGATTAATGGCAAAATCACCATATACATTTCAGGTAGTGTTCATATTGTTAAATAATTCTTTGCTGTATATCTATGCTAGAGTCTGGGAATATTTTAAGCATTTGGAAACAGTGCTGATGGGCCCAATGCAATCTCTTCCTCTCTGTATCCCTTCTTCTCATTTAATTCTTAGTTAAAATTCATACACACTAAGTTCCCCCTGGTCATGCTTAATTCGGAAAGGTCTTTACCCGGATGCACTTAGGGAGGTAGTTCAGCACAGTGGCCTTGAGTGTGAAGTCTTCTCCACGGATCACAGAGTAGGGCATCATGAGCTCCACAAAGAAGGGCTGGAAGGCTTGGAGAGATACAACAGGAGAGATGCCAAGTCCAGTGTCATTGGACAGGCAGAGGGCTCCGGCCTTCCACTCAGTGATGGTGTCAGGGACTGTCACTTCCATTTCAGCTACTCCTGAGGAGCTGGGAGAGCGAGGATGTGAAGCACAGAAAGTTACTTCTGAGATGATAACCAATGTGTATGACCTAAGCCACCCTTTGAGTCCTTAAAAGGAGTGATAGAAACATTATAAAAGGATTCCAGATGGAAAAGTAAAAGGTCTTTTTGCTCTCTTGTTTTCCCAGCTCCAATGATGGCCTCAAGAAACTTCAAAATTCATATGTTAGTGGAAATTTGAACACAGATTGGAAATTGTCTCTAAACTCTCATCTCCAAACACTATAGGAGTGTTTTATGACTCATATGGGCTATTTTATATAGCCGTCTAGTAGTCTACTCCATGTTAAGAATGCCTCACTTACTATGCAATATGGTGTTCCTGAATGGTTTTTAGCATTAGAAAGGTATATGATAAACTTTTATGTGAATTTCTGGAAGTGATAGGAATACATATATTTTATAATTGATGAGTTGATATGCTATGGTCTTCTAAATTAGTCATTTCCTTTGCTTATGATAGAAATTAATTAGAAAAGTATTAGAAAATGATGAAATAAAAATTTCACACCCAGCTAAAATCTTACAAATGGAAATTACTTACTTGACTGTGACTAAATCCCAGATCCAAGTTTCAGGAAAATATGATCGAATGGTCTCAGTAGGTGGATCTTCATGTGGTGGATCTTCACGTGGTGGATCTTCATGTGCTACTTCCGTCATGGTAACTGAGTTTTTTCTGTTAGTCACACCATGTGCCACAGCAGGTTCTATGAAGTTACAATGAAAAAACCGAACATTGAGTATGGCAGGATATATCATGCAGGGTAAATGTAGCTTAAATTTTTCCTTCTTTGTTGGCTGTTAAAAGCTACTACAATAACATTGGAAATGATATACTGAACCATTTATTTTTGGGGGGAGAGGGTGAGTAACATCCTTGTCAAAAGTGGAAATTGAAATCCCGGAGAAAACATCACCTAGTGTAAATGGAGTTGGAAGAAAGTATGGTGTACATTTTCTTGGGTTGGATAGTCAGGAAATGTTTACAGATATAATGTTCCCCTCTAGAAGGAATGAAGATTCATAATACTACCTCCCAGGCAACAGATCCTGTGCCTACAATGAGACTCACTCCAGACCAGAGCTGAATGATTGGCTACATTATCATCAGAGACATTCTCTGAATACTTTTTCTTTCTCTAGATCTGAAGTATTAACTCAATATTTTAATAGGTTTTAATTTATATAAAAGCTAAAAAAGATATAGGCACAAACTGTTGATTCAGAAATACAATATAAAGTCCATATCAAGGTTTTAGGTTGTTTTTGCTTTTTGGTGATACAAAAGTTTATTACTCAAGAATTATAACATTGGTTTGGGTTCATATGGCAAGAAATGTAAGATTTAAAGGTAGCAACAGAGGGTCTGTGATCTGCTTTTTCCACAAAAAAATATACATACAGATTCATTAGTGTTTCACCTAAGTATTTCTCAAATGAGTATCAGCATTGAAAAATCTCTCTCATTTTAAAAGTACATACACATATAGATAGCTTCATTTTTTTACAGGTCCTCTGTGTTGGCCACAACCTCTAACCTATCTTTTTATTTGCCTTTAGTTACTTAGTGTTTTCTAGTGACTCAGTTCTTTGCTCATTAACTTAAGCGTCTAGAGGGATAGTTGCCCAATTTATTCATGGTCTAGAGTAGTCACAGTGCCTTAAGTCCAGTTGCTTTTAGAAACTTGTGATGATATTTTCATTTCTTTTCAAATTATTATGAGGAAAATCAGTACAGTCCTGTCAGAATTATGTTACATTTTGTGCTATCATACATGTAAAAATAAATTTTATCATTAGAATATAAATAATAATGAATATAGGAATTCATGATTTCAAGTCATATTGCAGAGGTTTAGTAAAAAGACCAGCATGGTACTGGTACAAAGATAGACATGCAGATCAATGAAACAAAATACAAGATCCAAACACAGCTCATGCAATTACGGCCTTCTGATTGTTGACACAGACACCAAAGCACACACTAGAAGAAAGGCAGCGTTTTCCATAAATGGTGCCTGACAACTGATGGTCACATGTAGAAGGATAAGAACAGATCTATGTCCACAACCCTACGCACAAATCAACTTCAAGTGGATCAGGAACTCAACATGAAATCTGAAACTTCTGGAAAAGAAACATAAGCAGTAACTCTACAAAGTAGAGAAATTAAGGCCAATAATTGGTAAATTGTACTTCACTAAGCTAAACTGCTTTTGCACAGCTAAGGAAGCAATCAGTTGAGTGAAGTGAAAGCCTAGAGTGGGAGAAAATCTTTGCTAGCTATACATCTGATAGAAATAAATACCCAGACCATAAGTGTTCCTGTAATGGCCAAGTGGTAAAGCTGACATGGCACCACATACAGACCCTAGACATGGTTATGTAGATTCAAGCCCACCCCTTCTCTTAAAAGGAAACATGGGACAGCTCACTTTCTCTTTCTCCTTCTCCTTCTTTTCTCCCTCTCTGTTTTTCTCTCCTCTTTCCTGGTACCCGCCTCTTGGTAACTCTCTAAAATGAACTCACGTGTGGCTCGTGGTAGTGTGTGTGTGTGTG
This sequence comes from Sigmodon hispidus, assembly GCA_004025045.1. Lineage (NCBI taxonomy): Eukaryota > Metazoa > Chordata > Mammalia > Rodentia > Cricetidae > Sigmodon > Sigmodon hispidus. The sequence continues at coordinate 9,760 of PVIH01026519.1, read as the reverse complement.
TTTGTGTGTGTGTGTCACCACATGCAAAACTAACACAGATTGTGTAAAGAACTCAAAAAAAGAAAGAGTCAAGAAGGTAGACCAGTTTAAAAATGGACTGTGAATCCAAACATAGTTTTCAAGAGAAATAAAAATGGCAAAGAAATATCTTTTAAAAGTGTTCATCATGCTCGTAATAAAAGAAATCTAAATTAAAACCACTTTGAGATTTCATCTTGCCCCAGTTAGGATAGTCAGCAAAGCATCTGACAACCAGTTTGGAGAGGATGTGGGGTAGGACCTTCACTTGCAAACTGTTGCAGCCCCTCTGGAGGAGGAAAAATTTTAAAATGGTCAGCTTTGTTGAAGACAGAGCGAGTCTGCCCTTTGATGTAAGGACTTTAATGAGTCCTTTGCTCTACACTTGTCTTATAGGGTTACTGCTTATATGTCTTTTCTAACACTTTCAGATTTTGTGTTGAGGTTCTTGATCTGTTTGGAGCTTTGATTTTATTGTTCTCACCTCTATCTGCAATGCCTTTTTTGTTTTTTTTCTTCTTCTTTTCTGTATCTCTAACACTTAGGAAATTCTCTTTAATTCTCATGATATGTGCACAAAAGTTATTCACACTTCATGCAATTATTCTCAATTACACTAACTATTGAATTTTGTCTTATCTGTCTCTGCAACATTGAAGGAAAAGCCTCCAATCACTAACTTCCACATAGTGCCTGCATTCATTTGGGCACATTTTGCTCAGGTAAGTTTGTATTCTTTCTCTCTTATTTGAATACTATATACACTCAACAATTTTGTTTTATCACCTTTGATAAATCACATTTATTTTATTCTGAAGATACATGCTGATTTTTTTTTTTACCTGCTAATGAAGGTAAAGTGTCATAATCAACACATAATTTAGAAATTTTGATCTTCAAGTTGGTGAATGCCTTTAAGCCCATGTCCTGAAAAGAAAATTATTAATCAAGAATAATTTCTCAATTTTGAAAAAACTCAATATATATAAAAAATACAGTAACTAATTCAGATATAGTTTCACATGTTCAAGTAGAATTCCTATTTAATTTTTTTTCATTGTACTTAGAGAGTGCAGAGAACACAGAATTCATGGTGATACATATGTGCTGGCCTTTCTGATACCCTGTCACTTTAAAAAGTCACTCACAGCCATTCACAAGAGTGCATGCCTTTAATGCCAGCACTTGGGAGGCAGAAGCAGGAAGCTCTCTGTGTCAAGAGATTTGATTCACTTTGGAAAGGTATGTCACTGTGATTGGAATAATAAAAAGCTAAATGGCCAATAGCTAGGCTGGGAGAGTAGGCGGGACTTCCAGGCAGGGACAGTAGGCGGGACTTCCAGGTAGGGAGAGTAGGCGGGACTTCCAGGCAGGGAGAGTAGGCGGGACTTCCAGGCTGGGAGAGTTGGTGGGACTTCCAGGCAGGGACAGGGAGAGTAGGTGGAACTTCCAGGGAGGGAGGAATTTAGGTTGGAGGAAGGAGGGTGAAAAGAAAGAAATGCCAGGGGCTGTCAGCCAGGCAGATGTGAGGAAACAGGAAAATTGGATATACAGAATGAAAGGTTAAAAACCCCAGGACAAAATGTAGATTAATAGAACCAGGTTAAATTAAGGTATAAGAGCTGGTGGGACATGCCTAAGCTAAGGTTGAGCCTTCATAATTAATAATAACAGGTCTTTGTGTCTTTATTTGGGAGCTGGGTGGTGGGACAGAGAAAGACTTGTTACAGATCTTTGACACCAGTCTGGTATACAGAGTGAGTGCCAGGACAACCAGAGCTACACAGTGACAGCCTGTTTAAAAAGAACACAGGATTAAAAAGAAAAATGTCACTCATCCACTCTGTGCCTAGACTGGGCATTTTCCAAGATTCAGTTTTCAGACTACTTGGGATTGAATCCATAAACCAATTTACCAATACAGCATTTCATTAAATCTAAATAATTCATAGAGCAGCACATTAATGGGTAATATGGTTTACCTCCATGTAATCATAGACATCCTTTTCATTTATGTTTTTGAGTTTTTCACCAACCATTTCTCCATGATCCTTAAACATGTCATCTTCAAATATTGGGTCTGGTTTTTGGATAAATTTTCTGTGCTGCATTTCTGGCAATTTGTATATCTGTAAGAAGCAGGAGATAAGGAAGCCTCTTTCTTGGAAGATACTCATAAGAAAAAAAGAATCAGTGTGACCACAGCAAATGATTTCTTGAATGTTTAATGATCCCCAAACAAAGTTTTCAAAATATTTTATCTTGAAGAGTGCTTTATTCCAAAGATGTTCACAATGTTTTGAAAAAGACTAAAATGCTTTACATATTAAAAAAGGTATGAACATAAATACTCATATATATGAGAATGATGTAATTTTAACTTAATAGAAAACATTAAACATTTGGAAATACATTAACACTGCATAATATATAAAATACCAAGCTTGTATATTTTAGCCTGCTGGTATACTATAAAAACATACAAAACAAAACAAAACAAAGTTGAGTTAGTCATTATATAAATACGCTGAAGAGATCTGAATGAAGATTTCTCTACATATTTTTTTTTCTAAAATTCAGGAAAAAAATTTTAAAACAAAACAAACAAACCCAAGTCACTGCCATCTTTTGCAGAGGATGCATTCAACTCTCCACACTGTAGTTCATGGAATTAGAAAGAGGGAGAGGTCCTGCAGGTGACCTGTCTAAATGGAAGTGCATGATGCTTTATTGGCCTTAGGAAACACTGATTACATACAAGCAAGTTTGCCAGACTGTACCCAGTGCAGCCTGGGCATTGGAGGACAGCAGTCCCTCAAAGGCAAATCTAGGCGAATGTTTGTGAGGAAGACAGGATACAAAGCCTTGTCAACCCAGCATTCTCCAAACTTGTGTCTCTGAGAGGTGAATTTGTTCTTGGGATGAGGTGGTGCTCTGGGGAGACAAAGCTCATGAATTGACTTTTACCTTTGTTGGCTACCTTGGAAAGAGCATACAGGCTTGCTTATAAGGTAGTAACATAGCCAGTCATGTGACAGACAGTAACACCCAAGCCCAGACCACAGAACCAGCTTTTGTTCCCAATAAATCAATCCAATCCACTTGCAATTCTTTTACAGATTTTCATTGTTAATGAAAAAGACTAACAAGAGCAGAGATAGGAGCATTTAGAAAATGATAGTAATTAGAATTAATTAGATTAACAGCAATTATAAATTATTAATTAATTAATAATAGCAATTAGAAACCAAATAATGAAACAAAGACCTTCCAAGTAAAAAGAAAGGAAGAAATAAACAAAAACTATAAAATTCTCACAGAGATAGGACACATTGTATCCATACAGCAAACTCAAGACTATTTAAAATCTAGAGTAGGAAAAAATAGGTTTGGAAGTGAGGATAATTTGCAACCAAATATTAAAAAATATGAAAGGTATAGCTAAAGGAAATTGCTCAGAAAACAGAAAACTCAAGGACAATTGGGGTAAAAGAAAGATAATGTTATACGGTTTACGCAAGACACTTACCCTCTGCCTAACAAAGGCAATAGAATGTCAGAGAAGTTGATAAAAATTGAAAAAAAAATCTTAGAATAAAGGCAAATTAATCTGTCCATCAAGGTTTTTAATGGGATGTCCATAATCTCAAGGGTCTGAGAAATTTGGACATTTGGATATTTGGGTAGGAAAATTGATATCCTTATTTTCTTAGGCATTTAACAGAAATTTAGCATTGCCTGATTTATGAATCAATTAAGCAACCACACACACACACACAAACATACACGCACGCATGCAAGCACACACATGCACACACACACACACACACACACACACACACACACACCTATTAGCAAGATTATGACTTTTGGCCAGATGAAAAATCAGAGATATTTTCATGTTATATTTGGTTTATTCAGATAGCCTGAAATGCTGTCAGCATTATTATTTGTCAGCACTTGAGTGGATATTTTAAAAATGGCCAGCTCGATCCATATGGCAGAACCAGACAACGTTTGCACAACTGGTACTCAGGTGCCTTCAGCTTCTGAACAGGAACACATATTTTCTCAGCCCAGAGTCCTCGCTGGATATAGGCTCCAGCTCCAATGTTCTCTAACTATACTTGTTTGACACCAGTGTGTGAAAGGATGTGAGGGAAGATAGACCATAGAAAAGCACAAAAAGAAGGCCCCTAGGCTTTAGCTGTGAGGGGCCTCCTCTAGTTTGCCTGCCTGGGCCCTGGCTTCAGGGTGATCTGCATCATCAGACAAGGACTTGGGACTTTGAAACTCCAACCCCCGGTCCAGAGAACACTCAGAGATGAGCAGAGTCAGGCTCCCGGCCACCCATCTGGAGATTTCCTCTCTGGGATCGGGGTCACAACCAAGGATCTGATTTCTGGCTCTTCCAGCAGACAAGCTCCTAGGCTTTAGCTGAGAGGGGCATCCTCTTGGGACCCCTAGTTTGCCTGCCTGGGCCCCGGCTCCAGGGCGATCTGCTTCATCAGACAAGGACTTAGGACTTTGAAACCCTTGACCTGCAGTCCAGAGTGGAGTTAAAGGTTGCACAGACCCCTTGCTCAGAATAGACAGAAGACACAAAAGCTCTCTATCCATAACTGACTAGGAGCTGACCAAGTGTGACTCACTGAAGCCATGGACAGACGCCAGTGCAAGAATACATATAACAATATAAAAAACAAAAAGGCAACACCAGAAGAAACTGGTGGTTATACAACTGTAAGACGTGAACAGAGCAATGAAGAGGAGACAGAAGGAAACATCAGCAAAAACACCTTAATGAAGATTATTGAATCCTTCAAAGAAGATATAAAAAATTCTCTTAAAGAAATAGAAGAAAATACAGAAAACTCAAGGAAGAGTTTTCCTTGAGTTACCTATCTACAAATCCGGCCCTTCAGAAAGCATTAGAGGGAAAACTCCAGCATAAAGATCCAAGATACACTCATGAAACCACAAACAATCAATAATCCCACAGAAAAGATCCCCAGAGAAAGAAAATACATACAAGCTACCACCAAATAGTAATAGAAGAAAATACAAGAAAACTCAAAAATTGGAAGAGATGAGCAAAACCTTGAAAGAAAACCAAAAAAAGGAAAACCGGAAAATGAAAGAAACATTTCTGGAACTAAATAGTGAATTAGAAGCAATAAAAAAAGGCACAAAATGAGGCAAAGTTAGAAAGAAAATCTAAAGGAAAGAATTGGAACTACAGATATAAGCATAACCAACAAATTTCAAGAGATGGAAGAGAGAATCTCTGGAGTGGAAGATTCAATAGCGGAGGTAGATTCATTAGTCAAAATACCCAAAAAAGCCATAACACTCAATGTTCAGAAAATATGGGAAATCATGAAAAGACCTAACATGAGAATAAAATGAATAGAAGAAAAAGAAGAATTCCAGCTCAAATGCACAGATAATGTGTTCAATAAAATCATAGAAGAAAACTTTCCAAACCTAAAAAAGGAAATGCCTATAAAGATACAAGAAGCTTACAGAACACCAAACAGATTTGCCTCCCTGCAAAAGACCACTTGCCACATAATAATCAAGCCACAAAACACACAGAACAAAGAAAAAATTTTAAGAGCTGCAAAAGAAAAGGACCAATTTACCTATAAAGGCAGACCCATCAGAATAACACCTGACTATTCAATGAAAATAATGAAAGCAAGAAGATCTTGGTTAGACGTTATACAGGTACTAAAAGAGCATAGTTGTCAACCTAGACTATGATGACCAGCAAAACTAGCAATCACCATAGATGGAGTAAAAAAGATACTTCACGACAAAGTCAGACTTTAACAATACCTATCTACAAATCCAGCCCTTCAGAAAGCATTAGAGGGAAAACTCCAGCCTAAAGATCCAAGATATACTCATGAAACCACAAATAATCAATAATCCCACAGAAAAGATCCCCAGAGGAAGAAAATACATACAAGCTACCACCAAAAAGCAACAGGAAATACCAATCAGTGGTCACTAGTATCCCTTAATATCAATGGAGTCAATTCACTCATAAAAAGACACACACTAATAAGATGGATACAACAACAGCAGCCATCCTTCTGTTGCCTACAAGAAACATACCTCAACCACAAAGACAGACATAGGCTCAGAGTAAAGGTTTGGGAAAAGATTTTTCTAATCAAATGGCCCTAAGAAACAAGCTGGTGTTGCCATCCTAATATCTAACAAGGTAGACTTGAAAATAAAATCAATTAAAAGAGACCAGGATGAACATTACCTATTCATCTCAGGGAAAACTGCTCAAGATGAGATATCAATTCTGAATATTTATATCCCTAGTATAAGGGCACCTATCTATGTAAAAGAAACACTACTAAAGCTCAAATCCCACATCAACTCTCACACTCTAATAGTTGGCAAATTCAATATCACACTTTCCCCCTTGGATAAGTCAACTAGACAGAGACTCAACAGAGAAATAAGGAGTCTAACAGAGGTTATGATGCAAATGGGTTTAATAGATATTTATAGAAGCTTCCACCCAAATGCAAAGGAATATACATATTTCTCAGCACCACATGGAACCTTCTCTAAAATTAACCACATAATTGGTCATAAAGCAAATATCAATAGATAAAAAAATGGAAATAATCCCTTGTATCATATCAGACCACCAGGGCCTGAAGTTAGAGTTCAACAATATCAAAAATCACAGAAAGCATACCAACTCATGGAAACTAAACATCACTCAACTGAACCACCTCTGATTCAAAGAAGAAATTAAGAAAGAAATCAAAGTCTTCCTAGAATTCAATGAAAATGAATCCACAATGTACCCAAACTTGTGTGACACAATGAAAGCAGTCTTAAGAGGAAAATTCATAGCACTAGATGCCTATATGAAAAACCTAGAGAAATCCCACACTAGAGAACTAACAGCACAGCTGAAAGCCTTAGGACAATTAGAGCAAACTCACGTAGAAGAAGTAGTCGGCAGGAAATAATCAAACTTAGAGCTGAAAGTAATAAAATTGAAACAAAAAGAACAATACAAATAATCAATTAATTAAAGAGTTGATTCTTTGAGAATGTCAACATGATAGATAAACTCTTATATAAACTAACCAAAAAGCAGAGAGAGAGAGAGAGAGAGAGAGAGAGAGAGAGAGAGAGAGAGAGAGAGAGTCCAAATCAACAAAATCAGAAATGAAAAGGGGGACATAACAGCAAATCCCCAGGAAATCCAGAGAATTATCAGGTCAAACTTTGAAAATCTATACTCCACAAAAATGGAAAACCTAGAGGAAATGGACAGCTTCTTGGACAGGCACCATTTACCAAAATTAAATCAAGATCAGGTTAAATACCTAAACAGACCTATAACTCTAAAGGAAATTGAAGCTGTCATTAAAAGCCTCCCAAGTAAGAAAAGCTCAGGTCCTGATGGTTTCAGTGCAGAGTTCTACCAGACATTCAAAGAGGAGCTATTACCAGTACTCCTCAAACTATTTCACACCGTAGAAACTGAAGGAGTATTGCCAAACTCTTTTTATGAGGCCACAGTTACCCTAATACCCAAGCCACTCAAAGACCCAACAAAGAAGGAGAATTAGAGACCAATTTCCCACAGGAATATTGATGTGAAAATTCTCAACAAAATTCTGGCAAACTCTATACAACAACATATAAAAATATCATCCACCACCATCAAGTAGGCTTCATCCCAGAAGTGCAGCGATGGTTCTACATGAGAAAAACCGTAAAGGTCATCCATCTTATGAACAAACTGAAGGGAGAAAAACCACATGATCTTATCCTTACATGCTGAAAAAGCCTTTGACAAAATTCAGCATTTCTTTGTGATAAAAGGAGAGATCAGGAGTATAGGGAAAATAACTAAATATAATAAAGGCGATTAACAAGAATCCTTCAGCCAACATCCAACTTAATGGAGAAAAACTCAAAACAATCCCACTAAAAACAGGAACTAGACAAGAATGTCCCCTCTTTCCTTATCTATTCAATAGTACTTGAAGTTTTAGCTAAAGCAATATGAGAGCAAAGGAGATTAAAGGGATACAAATTGGAAAGGAAGAGGTCAAATTTTCTCTATTTGCAGATGATATGATTATATACATAAGTGATTCACAGAATTCTACCAGGGAACTTCTACAGCTGAAAACAACTTCAGCAAGGTAGCAGGATACAAGATTAACTAAAAAAAATCAGTAGAACTCCTATATACTAAAAATATAAAGGCTCAAAAAAATAAGGGAGACATTACCCTTTATAATAGCTGCAAATAGGATTAAATACTTTGGAGTAACAATAACCAAAGAAGTAACAGATCTATTTGACAAAAACCTTAAATTACTGAAGAAAGAAGTTGAAAAGGATATCAGAAAATGGAAAGATCTCCTATGATCCTGGATAGGTAGGATCAACATAGTAAAAATGGCAATTCTTACAAAAGCCATCTACAGATTCAATGCACTGGCCATCAAATTCCCAACACAATATTTTATGGACCTTGAAAGAACAATACTCAATTTCATTTGGAATAACAGGAAAGCCAGGATTTCCAAAACAGTTTTACTCAACGAAAGAACCTCAGGAGGCATCACCATCCCTGACTTCAAGTTATACTGTAGAGCTACAGTAATAAAAACAGCATGGTACTGGCATAAAAAAAGACCTGTAGATCAATGGAATTGAATTGAAGATCCCAATATTAACTCAAAACCTATGAACACCTGATCTTTGACAAAGAGACCCAAATTATTCAATGGAAAAAAAGATAGTATCTTTAACAAATGGTGTTGGCATAGCAGCATGGTAGTGTGTAGAAAAATGCAAATAGATCCAAGGCTATCACTCTGCACAAAACTCAAATCTAAGTGCATCAAAGACCTCAACATAAACCCAGACACACTGAACTTGATAGAAAAGAAAGTGGGAAATAGCCTCCAACGAATTGGCACAGGCGACTACTTCGTAAACATAACACCAGTAGCACAGACACTAAGAACAAGTATCAGTAAGTGGGGCTTCCTGAACCTGAGAAGCTTCTGTAAAGCCAAGGATAGAGTCAATAAGACAAAATGACATTTTTTGGGGGGTCATGTCTATTTGGTGTTCTGTAAGCTTCTTGTATCTTTATAGGCATTTCCTTCTTTAGGTTAGGGAAGTTTTCTTCTATGATTTTATTGAAAACATTACCTGTGCCTTTGAGCTGGTATTCTTCTCCTTCTTCTATTCCTATTATTCTCAAATTAGGTCTTTTCATGGTGTCCCAGATTTCCTGAACATTTTGAGTTATGACTTTTTTAGTTTTACTATTTTCTTTGATTGATATATCTATTTGAGCTACTGAGTCTTCCACTTCAGAGATTCTATCCTCCATCTCTTGAACTCTGTTTGTTATGCTTGTATCTGTGTTTCCAGCTTTTTTCTTCAGGTTTTCTATTTCCATCTTTGCCTCATTTTGTGCCTTTTTTATTGCTTCTGTTTCAGCTTTTATTTCAGCTTTTATTTCAGCTCTTAGTTCCTGGCATGTTTCTTTCATAGATTTGTTCATCTCTTCCAATTTTTTGTTTGTATTTTCTTCTATTTCTTTAAGGCTATTTTTCATATCTTCTTTGAGAGCTTTGATGATCATCAAAAAGGAATTTTTGGTGTTGCTTCCTTCTGTTTCCTCTTCATTGCTCAGTTCAGGTCTTGTATTTGTAAGATCGCCACT
>PVIH01026518.1:0-18594 GCA_004025045.1 Sigmodon hispidus | reverse complement strand
ACCAAAAATACCCTGCTTCTATGGAGACTTGTCAGATATCATAGGCCAGTAGCCACAAGGATGGATGCTCCCGTTACACAGAGAAGTGGTGGATGACTGTCCAGGTAGTTAACTGTCGTTGTCTTCTCCTATATTCTGGAAGTTACTTCATGCTTCCAACTTTAGGTATATATTTTCCTTCTCAGGTCTTGACGGTGTTAAAGATTAGATAGTTGAGGTTGTTATTACTTCACATTTCAGCAAAGACACTCAATTCTTAGAACTCTGTTATTTAGGATAAACAGTCTTAAAGCAATCCCTGTACATTTTTTTTTGTATCAACATTTTAGATATTAAATTGCACTTTGTAGTTGTTTGTTAGCGGTAGTTTGACCTCACTTATGTTAGTTCCTTCCTCTTTCCCACACACTGTCTTATGGTAATCCCTGTAGTATGTAGTTTTATACCTAGTTTAGAACCTCCCTATTTAGACAAAATGGGGAGATATAGCGGAAAATCCCGGATTGTACAGGTGCGGGAGGGGCTTGGTCTGCGGAGAAGAGACGGAGGAAGCGGAGCACGGAGAGGGAGGCGGGTCTTCCGGTCCCTTGGCGCGGCGACGCAGCGGGTCCGTACGGCGGCGGCTGGGCTCGTTATTAAAACTTCTTTTTGTAAGGAATTCTAACAAAATAAACCTTATTTAATACATGCCTCTTGGTGGCGGGTTTCTACCGCGATACGCAACAAAGAGATCCTTTGGATCTTAGTGAGTTTATGACCATCCAGAGCCAGGCACTGGTAGCACATACCTTTAATATTGGCACTAGGAAAGTTGAACCAGGAAGTGATTTAGCGGAATGGAAAAAGAGCAGGGAGAACTTTAGCTTCAACTGAGATCCCTTTAAGCTGAGGACTCAGAGGTATTGAGTCTGAGGATTCATGGAGAAAGGAACTAACCTTTTTAGCCTGAGAAGTTGGCTAGGGTAGAAGTGGCTATGGCTTGTTTACATGTCCTCTGATAATGTAGGCTATTTTCATTAAATATAAAATATACAACTACAGCTGCTTAACCTTTCACAAAATTGTTCTTAAAGGAAAACTTTAGGCGTTTAGTCCAGAGTGCATATAAAATTTGAATGTCCTCATGCTTGGGTTGAAAAGAGATCTGACATAACCTAAATCACTTCAAATTGGGTCTTTAAAAGCTCTATGTAGTCATCCAGTTGGAGCTGGTGGATTTCTCTAAGGACCCCCCCCATGACTTCATAAAAATTATCATTAACTGTTTTATTTTGTCTCATCTTTTTCCTCTTTTAGTTCTCTGTATGCTCCCCCCAACTGAGGAATATTCACCTTTTGCAGATTCTCCCTTTTGCAGATTCTCCTCTGTCCTTGTTTTATTAGGACAGGTAACTATTAATTAACAATCTGTTATTAAAATTGCAAGTGTAAAAGGATAGATGAATTTTTATTTTCTTTTCCTCACAATCACTCTTAATTTGCTTTCCTACTGAATCATTGCCATATCCATTTTATTAGTGGTCTCGCTGCACTGTGGTCATACTGTAAAGGTCATGCCTGTACCTTTAAAGCAAATATGTCATACTGAGTAAAAAATAAATAAACAAATAAAATAAAAAAAGAAAAACAAGGAGCAATTGAGTTTTACTAAAGCTGGCAACTTAATTCAAAGAAATCAAACAAAACCAACATTACAACACTAAGCCAAAAGCACTCAGAAATTCCACAGGGATTAAAATAAACTCATGGCTAAAATGAGAGCATATTAGTTAAAAAATTGTAATAAATTAAAAAGAAAAAATATTTTTCTTAGTAGTACCATTGTAAACATTGTCACAGTGGATGCAATTTTATATAATCAAGTATAATAACAATAGGTAAATAGTGTTTTAGGTCATTGCAGTAGTTTTCAAAATGTTTAGCAAGATAACAAGTAGTAACCTCAATTAAAAATATCTGTTTGTCTTTTCTTTTGAATGCACAGCATTATTATGAGTGCCATTAGACATTTAAACAGAGGGGCTGGAGAGATGGCTCAGTGGTTGAAAGCACTGACTAATCTTCCAGTGGACCTGAGTTCGATTCCCGAGACCCACATGGCAGCTCACAACTGTCTGTAGTTCCAGTTCTCAGTTCCAGGCAAACACCAAAGCAAATAAAAAAATAAATTAAAAAAAGAAAAAGAAATTTAAACAGAAAAGCCTAAAACAGTTAAGCTTTCTCAATAAAAATGAATATAGTTATAGTTTCCAAACAAGAATGTTTAGAAATTTAACTTTGTATTTTACTCATTAATTTTCTATTTTATTTGGCTTAACAAAAGAGATTAGATTCTTCAGTCTGCTTCAATTTTCAGTCTGTTGTGGTATAACAAATTTTCTCTATCTGAGGTGGCTTACAAAAAACTTTGTTATACGTATTTAGAAATTATAAACATCACTTTTGTGCTACTAAGGGGATAATTCTGCATTTGTAGATTTTTTTAAAGATATACCCATATGCTCTTCAGGTTTTCAGGTCAAGCTTTGATGATTTGGAAATAGTTAATAAAAACTTAGATTTTAGAATTGGACATGCTAAATGTCCCTTAACATTGCATTTGCTAGTTGTTTGTTTTGAGGGAAGTTAACGTACATAAATCCAGTTTCTCAAACATGGAATGGGATTGAGAATAGTAACTACTTCATAATTGATTTGACTTCAAATGAACTCACAACCTTCTACCAAAGAATGTCTTTAAAATGACACAGTGTCATACTCTAAAATGGTTATTTGTGCAGAACTTGGTCTCATTTGTATTTCCAAAAGTTTTCAATACTACACTTCTATATTAAGCAAATTTATTTTCAACTTTAAAAGTAAGTAAGATTCTATGGTTATACATACTTCAACTATTCATTGGTAAATGTCTTAGTCACTGTTCTCTTGCTGTGAAGAGACACCATGAACAAGGCAACTTATAAAAGGAAGCTTTTAATTGGGGCTTGCTTATAGTTTCAGAGGGTAAATACATGATCATTATGGTAGGAAGCATGGCAGCATTCAGCCAGGCAAGAACAAGGCTGTGTAGCAGCACAGAGAGGGGTCAAGATTAGAAGGGGGAAGTGCTGGGCCTATTGTGGGCTTTTGAAAGCTCATCCCTAGTGACTCTTCTCCCCCTTCAAGGATATAGTTATTAGTATTTCCTTAACAGTCCAACAACCAGGGACCAAGCATTCAAATTTACGAGCCTATGGGGTCATTCTCACACAAAACATTGCAGTAAATATAATATTAAAAGAATGCAAAACCAAAAACAACTAATTGAAAAAGATATTTTATTTTTAAAGAGTATAATAAAATGTATAAATTACAAAAATCCCTCATCTAGCAATTTATTTGTTATTATAATTAAGCAAAAACTGGAAAAATGCATGCTGATAGAAATGCCATAATTCTGAATGATTATTATATAAAATGTTAATTAAGCAGGTGAGTTTGCTTAAACACTCACTTTACATACATAACTCTAATAATTATTATTAAATCATTATATTTTTTGAATATCTGAATAAGAAATCATAAATGTTTACATTTTTTCTATGAATTTTTTCTAGGAATAAAATGGAGCTCTTTATTCTAAATTCTTACATATATAGTTAGAATATATAAGAAATCATATTTGTATTCGAAAGCATTTGTGCTATTCTGTTAATTAGCCCCTAAAGCCCCTTTTACAATTTCGTGGGAGGGTTTTTATTAAATACATTATGTTTTTCTAACTACCTTTCAATTCATGCATCACATTCCAACTTAAATGTTCACCTGCAATCCTCAGGATACTACAAGATCTAGGAAATGAAAATATTTATAAATACACACAGAAAAAGGTAAAGCCCTTCTGTTAAAGATCTTCATTAATTTTCTTCCATGTTGACCACAGATCTCAGACAGAACAGAGTGAACAAGAAAAGATCATTGGTAGACTTGAGAAAAATGTATGCAGAAATGTAAAGTAACCCTTCATTTAAAATTAGAGGTAGGTGCATTATCCTAATACTGAGAAGACAAGAGCAAGATAACTGTGAAGTTTGGATTGTGCTGAGCTACTTAGCAATATTCTATGTTAAGTTGCAAATGGACATGTGTTATATAAAAGACATGAAATGATATTAATAAAAACAAAATAAGAAAATATATAGACTGTGTTTTAGAAATATGTTTATTTCCTGGTATTTGGATAGAATATTGTGTAGATATGTTAGTTAGGGCCTTATTATATATGATGTCATTTACTTCTGGTATTTTGCTGTTAATATTTTGTCTATATTGCATATCTATTAGAAAAAGAAAAGCAGTGAAATCAACTATTTACTAAATTGAGGTTAATCTTTGTCTTGCAGTCTATAGTATATTTTGTATGATGTGTCAGAATTTGGCGCATGTACTTTATGATTGCAATGTCTCTTTGATTACTAGTTACTTGGCTTTCCTTTTCTAATTAATTTTAGTATGAAGATGTTTATGTTCAATACAAATATAGAGATACATAGTTGATTTCTTGTTCCAACATGAAATACCTTTTCTGTCTTTATTTTTTCTATATTTCACTATAAGATAGCATCTATTCTTGAATATGGAATGAGTATTTGTAGGTGGCAAAAATACAGATTTTCTTTCTTTTTTAAATTAGAAAAGTTTTAACATACATTTATTAATGTTCAGTTTACAAATGAGTTAAAGATGTAGCAATTCTGACTATATAAAATGAGGTCAGACCTCCTGAAACTGAGAAGCTTCTATAAAGCCAAGGACACTGTCAGTAGGACAAAACAACAGCCTACAGAATGGGAAAAGATTTTCACCAATGCTACAAGTGATAGAGGATTGATCTCTAAAATATATAAAGAACTCAAGAATCTAGAGCTCAAAACCTTGAATAGCCCAATCAAAAAATGGGGTTCAGAGTTAAAAAGGGAATTCTTAGCAGAAGAATTACAAATGGCTGAAAGGCACTTGAAAAATTGCTCAACTTCTTTAGACATCAGAGAAATGCAAATCAAAACAACTTTGAGATACCACCTTACACCTGTCAGATTGGCTAAGATAAAAGATGACAGACTATGCTGGAGAGGTTGTGGAGCAAGGAGAATACTCCTCCATTTTTGGTAGGAGTGTAAGCTTGTTCAGCCACTGTGGAGTGCAGTATGGTGGTTTCTCAGAAAACTGGGAATCAATCTCCCCAAGGATTCAGCAATATCACTGCTGGATTTATACCCTAAAGATGCACATTCACACTCCAAAGGCATTAGCTCAACTATGTTCATAGCAGAATTCTTCATAATAGCAAGAATCTGGAAACAACATAGATTTCCTTCAACTGAAGAATGG
Organism: Sigmodon hispidus; assembly: GCA_004025045.1. Lineage (NCBI taxonomy): Eukaryota > Metazoa > Chordata > Mammalia > Rodentia > Cricetidae > Sigmodon > Sigmodon hispidus. The sequence goes on along the minus strand of PVIH01026518.1, from coordinate 13,224 downwards.
GTTAACAAACTGTGGTACATCTTCACAATGGAGTACTACTCAGCAGTAATAAAAAAATGATATCCTAAAATTTGCAGGAAAATGGATGGATTTGGAGAATATTCTCCTGAGTGAGTTATCACAAACCCAGAAAGATAAACAGGGAATGTACTAACTCATTAGCGGATTCTAAACAAAAAAGCAAAAAGCAAAGCATGTCCAAGCTACAAAACACAACCTCTGAACGGCTTGGGATCTGAAACACCTTCGACTAGCAACTTGGATCCCATTCCCTGTAGAGGAACATCTGACTCAGTCTTGATGTTGGGGTGAGGAAACTGAATTTACCAGGAGTGGATGTTGAACTAAGCTAAATTAGGACCTTGGGACCTCCTGCCCTGGCTGAGGAGGAGATGGTGGGATGTGGAGAAGAGAGTGTGACTGGAGGGGGTGGAAAAGGGAAGGGACCTTGAACAAGGATATACATGGATAGAAATTGTGACTTTATTCATATTAAATAAATAAATAAGAAAAATACAACTTCAAACCAAAAAAACAACAACAACAAAAAAATCAAGTCAGAAAAAAAATGATGTCAGAGTAACAAATGATAGAGTTAATGACTTTGTGCTGTGTGCTGTTTTCCATTTCACAGATGACATAAGAAAGTGTCTTCATACTAAAGCTGTAATGTGTGCTCCAGAATGAACAGCTGAAAAAGAATGTGAGGTTCTTTCTCCATATACATAAGACCCTGCTGAGGGTCCAAAAATGTATGCATGTACAGAAACCTATAGAGAAATTATATATTAAATGTCTTTTCCAGCATAATATTTTTATTTATTATTTGGTGATCTTACATAATGCACCTCATAAAACTCAGGTTTTTTTAAAAGACTTTATTTTCTAAAAATTAAAATAAAATAAAGTGACAATTAAAAACATGTAACAATGCCATTGTGTAGAATGAATAGTGTTGAGATCAAATGAATATCAGAAGATTATGTTAAATATAATTTTTAGATTCCAAACTCTTCAGTGGTTGTACTTTGCAGTTTGGGTGTTCTTTCTTTTTTTTTTTTTTTATGAAGTCCACTAATTAGTGATTACATCTCCTGGCTGTCTTTCTAGATTTGTGATACCTTGCTTAGGAGTATATTCTCCATTTCCATCCATTTGCCTGCAAATTTGAGAATATTATTTGTTTTAATGCTGAGTAGATGTACCACAGTTTATTAATCCATTATTCAGTTGAGAGGCATCTAGGTTGTTTCCAGGTTCTTGCTATTATGAATAATGCAACTATAAATATAGTTGAGCTAATGCTTTTGGGGTAAAAATGTGTGTCTTTAGGGTATATGTCCAATAGTGGTATTGCTGGATCCTTGGGGAGATTGATTCCCAGTTTTCTAAGAAACCACCATACTGCATTCCAGAGTGGCTGAACAAGCTTACACTCCTACCAAAAATGGAGGAGTATTCTCCTTGCTCCACAACCTCTCCAGCATAGTCTGTCATCTTTTATCTTAGCCAATCTGACAGGTGTAAGGTGGTATCTCAAAGTTGTTTTGATTTGCATTTCTCTGATGGCTAAAGAAGTTGAGCACTTTTTCAAGTGCCTTTCAGCCATTCATAATTCTTTTGCTGAGAATTCCCTTTTTAGTTTTGAACCCCATCATTAATTGGGTTATTTAGGGCTTTGGAGTCTAGTTCCTTGAGTTCTCTATACATTTTAGAGATCAGTCCTGTGTCACTTGTAGAATTGGAGAAAATCTTTTCCCATTCTGTAGGCTGTCGTTTTGTCTTATTGACTGTGTCCTTGACCTTACTGACATTTCTCAGTTTCAGGAGATCCCACTTATTGATTGTTGTTCTTAGTGGCTCTGTTACTGGTGTTATATTTAGGAAGTAGTCACCTGTGCCAACAGGTTGGAGGGCATTTTCCACTTTCTGTTCTATCAAGTTCATTGTGGCTGGGTTTAAGTTGATTTGATCCATTTGGATTTGAGTTTTGTGCAGGGCGAATGGTTTGGATATATTTTCATTTTTCTACACACTACCATCCTGTAATCCCAACAACATTTGTTGAAAATACTATCTTTTTTTACCATTGAATATTTTTGACCCCTTTGTCAACAATCAGGTGGTCATAGGTGTATGGGTTAATGTCAGGGTCTCTAATCCAATTCCATTGATCCACATGTCTGTTTTTATGCCAGTACCAGGCTGTTTCTATTAGCTCTGTAGTATAGCTTGAAGTCAGGAATGAAGATGCCTCCTGAGGTTCTTCTGTTGAGTAAAATTGTTTTTGCAATCCTGGCTTTCCTGTTATTCCAAATGAACTTGAGTATTATTCTTTCAAGGTCTTTAAAAAAATTGTGTTGGAATTTCAATAGGTATTGCATTGAATCTATAGATTGCTTTTGGTAAGATTGTCATTTTCACTATGTTGATCCTACCTATCCTGGAACATGGGAGATCTTTCCATTTTCTAATATGTGATTCAATTTCTTTGTTTAATGAAAAAAGGACAAAGGAAGAAAGGAAATCAAGATATAGAGGAGGGATAAGTGAGAGAGATATTTCTTAAGATCAAATAAGGGCAAACAGGAACCACTCCATAAATCTTCTAAATAAGATTCAGAAACTTGATCATTTTCTCTGTCTTTTGTGTGCTAGTAAAAAATATAAACATATATAATTTTAAAAAGCCAACTATACACATAGCATTTTTTATTTCAGGTAATCTAGATGAATCTTAAAGTAGACTGAAGAATGTGCAGAGGATTTGTGAAAATTTTGTCCCACTTTATGCAAAGAACTTGAGTGTCTAACAGGTTCTAACACCAATCTTCTGCAAATATTAAGAGATGAATGCTTGATAATTTTGCACATTGCTATCACAGCTTTAGAAGCTAACAAAATCTTATTGCAGCCAGATATTTAGACTGCCATATATGAACTCAGTCCATTGTAAATATTGGTGGATGCCTTCATATGTTAGTGAACTGAGAATCTCAGGCTAATGTAATCTTTCTTTTAGCCCACCATAAGTATCTTTGTCCCATTTTGGGATAGGAGGTGATACCACACTTCTCCATAAGGAGCCTAAGTAAAAACCTAGAAAAACCAACTCCTTCTACTTTTTCAGAGGCATGAAGAACCTTCATGTATCCACTTCTTGGGATTGGGTTTGACATTTCTAAATTTATTATACATAAAATGGCACTACAGAAAAAGTCAAACCCCAGAAAACCTACCTGTGAATGTTTATGTAAAACAGCTTTATACATAAAGTTAAAATATATGGGGAAAAGTAAAGTTTTGTCAAACAGATCTATTACATCTTTGGTTATAGTTACACTGAGTTTAATGCTATTTGTAGCTGTTATAAAGGGTGATGTTTCCCTTATTTTGTTTTCAGCCTGTTTGTCTTTAGTATATAGGAGGGATACTGATTTCTTTGAGTTATTCTTGTATCCTGCTACATTGCTGAATGGGTTTATCAGCTGTAGAAATTCCCTGGTAGAATTATGAGGGTCACTTATGTATGCAATCATATCATCTGCAAATAGAGATAGTTTCACTTCTTCTTTTACAATGTATAGCCATTTAATCTCATTTTACTCTTTCATTGTCTTAGCTAAATCTTTGAAAACTATATTGAATAGATAAGGGGTGATGGGACAGTCTTGTCTAGTTCCTGATTTTAATAGGATTTCTTTGAATATTTCTACAGTTGGTTTGATGCTGCTGTCGGCTTCTTGTAAATCGCCTTTATTATATTTAAATATTTTCCTTGTATTCCTGATCTCTCCAGGACTTTTATCATAAAGGAGTGTTAGATATTATCAAAGGCTTTTTCAGCATCTAAGGAGATGATCATGTGGTTTTCTTTCCCTTCAGTTTCTTTATATGGTGGATGACATTTACAGTTTTGTAATATGTTGAACCATCTCTGTGTTTCTAGGATGAAGCCTACTTGATAGTGGTGGATGACTTTTTTTATATATTGTTATATTCAGTTTGCCAGGATTTTGTTGAGAATTTTAGCATGAATGTTCATGAGGGAAATTGGTCTGTAATTCTGTTTCTTTCTTGCATCTTTGAGTGGCTTGTGTATTAAGGTTATTGTGGCCTCATTAAAAACAGTTTGGCAATATTCCTTCATTTTCTACCGTATGGAACTGTTTGAGGAGTTTGGTATTAGTTCTTCTTTAAATGTCTGGTAGAACTCTGCTCTGAACCCATCTGGGCCTGGACTTTTTTTACTTGGGAGACTTTTAATGACAGCTTCAATTTCCTTTATAGTTATAGTCTGCTTATGTCTTTAATCTGATCTTGATTTAATTTTGGTAAGTGGTACTTGTCCAGAAATCTGTCAGTTTCTTCTAGCTTTTCCATTTTTGTGGAGTTCAGATTTTCAAAGTATGACCTGACAGTTCTCTGAATTTACTGGATGTCTGTTGTCATGCCCCCCTTTTCATTTCTGATTTTATTAATTTAAATACTCTCTTTCTGCATTTTGGTTAGTTTGGATAAGTGTTTATCTGTCTTGTTGACTTTCTCAAAGAACCAAAGAGATGGTTCTTTGATTCTTTGTATTGTTCTCTTTGTTTGTTTTCTTTTCTTTTCTTTCTTTATTTATTCATTTTTTTAAAGATTAAACACAATTGGCAAATTCTTAACCAAATAAATAAAAGATGGGAAAACATACTTAAATCAAACTAGAAAAGGCAAATGTTATAACAGGTATAAATGCAATTTCTGAAAGTCATAGGGACATACATTATAATTTTTTTGTATTGATTTCAGCTCTATTTCTGATTATTTCCTGCCATCTACTCCTCCTAGGTGAGTTTGCTTCTAATTGTTCTAAGACTTTAAGCTGTTCTGTTAGTTCTCTAGTGTGGGCTATCTCTAGGCATCTAGTGCTATAAATTTTTCTCTTAAGACTTCTTTCATTGTGTCCCATAAGTTTGGGTATGTTATGGATTCATTTTCTTTAAATTCTAGGAAGTCTTTGATTTCTTTCTTAGTTTCTTCCTTGACCCAGAAGTACTTTAGTTGAGTAATGTTTAATTTCCATGAGTTGGTAGGCTTTCTGTGATTTTTGATGTTGTTGAACTGTAAATTTAGGCCCTGGTGGTCCAATATGATACAAGGGATTATTTCCATTTTTTTGTATTTATTCATATTTGCTTTATGACCAAGTATGAGATAAATTTTAAAGAAAGTTCCATGGGGTGCTGATAAATATGCATATTCCTTTGTGTTTGAGTGGAAGCTTCTGTAAATATCTATTAAATCCATTTGCATCATAATGTCTGTTAGATCCCTTATTTCTCTGTTGAGTCTCTCAATTCAAGGGTGAAAGTAGTTATTGAATTCTCCCACTATTAGACTATGATGTTTGATGTTGGGTTTAAGCTCTAGTAGTGTTTATTTTACATATGTAAGGCCCTTATGTTAGGGGCATAAATATTCAGGTTGAGATGCCATCTTGATCAATTTTCTCCTGAGATGAAAAAGTAATGTCTGTCCTGGTCACTTTTGATTGATTTTAATTTGAATTCTACTTTGTTAGATATTAGAATGTGGATATATGTTGCATATTTAACAAAGCCTGAATACTGAGGAGAAAGTATCCAGTCAAATCCTAGGCAGACAACTCAGGATATTCTTAAACATTGAATGCAAAGATAAACAGCTGACTCATTCACACACACCCTTAATCCCAGTACATGGAAAGCAAGAGTGATGACCTATACCCTATACCCTACAACTCCAGAGACAGAACCTTTTCTGTTTCTGTGAGTTCAAGGCTACATGCCTTTAATCTTAACCTGAATGGGGTATGGTATATAAGGGCTTGAAGAAACCCAGAGAGAACAGAAGTAACTGGCAGAAGCCACTGGCAGGAGCTATAGGCAGAAGTGAACGGGAGCAACACTGAGGAAGTTGCAAGACAGCTGGGTGAGAATTGACTGTGGTGCTTCCTTTCTCTAATATATCAGCATCCCCCTGATATTTGGCTCTGAGTTTCATTCATGCAACTACAAGAATGCCAACATCAGCTTGTTTCTTTGTTTTTGAAGTTGAGGTGTTTTTCTTCTATGCAGCAGAAGGATGGCTTCTGTTTTATATCCATTGTGTTAGGGTGTGTCTTTTCATAGGTGAATTGAGCCCATAAATATTAAGGGATGTTAATGACCACTGATTGTTATTTCCTGTTATTTTTGGTAGTAGCTTGTGTGTATTTACTTTCTTTGGGCTTTTCTCCTGTGGGTTTATTGATTGTGGTTTCCTGGGTGTATCTGGGATCCTTAAGTTGGTGTTTTCTCTCCAGTGTTTTCTTTAGGGCCAGATTTGTGGATACTTATTGTTTAAATCTGATTTTGTCATGATTATTTTGCTTAATCAATCTATGGAGATTGACAGTTTTGCTGGGTATAGTAGTCTGGGTTGGCAGCCATGCTCTTTTAATGTCTGTATAACTTCTGAACAGAAACTTCTTGCTTTTATTGTTTCCATTATTCAATGGAAACATTCAGGTGTTATTCTAACGGGTCTCCCTTTATAGGTAAGTTGGTCCTTTTCTTTTGCAGCTCTTAAATTTTTTTTATTCTGTATGTTTTGTGGCTTGATTATTATGTGACAAGCAGACTTTTGGGGGGGACCTATTCTATTTGGTTTTCTGTAATCATCTTGTATCTTTATATGCATTTCTTTCTTTGGGTTGGGAAAGTTTTCTTCTATGATTTATTGAATACATTATCTGTACCTGTGAGCTGGTATTCTTCTCCTTCTTCTATTCCTATTATTCTCAGGTTTGGTCTTTTAATGGTGTCCCAAATTTCCTGAATGTTTTATATTATGGATTTTTAGGCTTTGATGATTTCTTTGACTCATATATTCATTTCCACTATTGAATCTTTTACTCCAGAGATTCTCTCTTCGATCTGTTGAATTCTGTTGGTTATGCTTGTATCTGTAGTTCCAGTTCGTTTCTTCAGATTTTCCTATTTCCACCTTTGCCTCATTTTGTTCCTTCATTATTGCCTCTATTTCAATTTTTAGTTCCTGAAATATTTCTTTTTTTGTTGGTTTTCTTTTTCTTGGTTTTCTTTCAATGATTTGTTCATTCTCTTCCATTTTTTTATTCATATTTTCTTCTATTTCTTTAAGAGAATTTTTTACATCATCTTTTAAGGCTTCCATAATCTTCATAACGTTGTTTATAATGTTGTTTCCTTCTGTTTTCTCTTCATTGCTCTGTTCAGGTCTTGGTGTTGTAGAACCACCAGCTTCTTCTGGTGTTTCCTTATTGTTCTTTATATCATTACATGTATTTTTGCACTGGAATCTCCCCATTGCTTCCTTAGTTTACTCTTAGTCAACTCTTAGTCAGTTATGGCTAGAGATGTTGTATATCTCCTGTCTGCTGGGACAGAGAATCTGCATGATCCCTTTCTTTGGTCTAGACTCAGGGTACACAAAGTCTGAAGATATACATCTTTGATGATGCAACTTGCCCTGGAGGTGTGGCCTGGCCATTGCATGTCCCTCCTGCTATGTGTCTCTAAGGATCACTGGGAAAAGTTTCTCCCAGCTTTAGTATGGGGCCTGACTGCATTTGAGCTTGAGGTCAGAGACAGTATTATGTCTCTAGCCCTGGAGAATAATTCTCTGTGCAGCCCAGGAGCTAGAATCTGCTCACCTCTGACCCTGCTCTGGACACGTGTCTGTGGTTCGAAGGAGTCCTGATTTTTTTTCTAAATCCAGTCAGCTAACTTGTCTCTTCTCCAATTAGCAATTTCTAATGTTAAGATTTTCAATACCTCTTGGATTGTGAGACTTTAGTTTATAAGGATTCCATGAAGGTAGACCACAAATAAGTTACCTCACTCAAGAAAATGTTTTTTCTAGAACTATCTATTTACTAGTGCAATTCATAACTTTGTATGTTTTAAGAAGTTCAATAATATTTGATTGTGTAAATAAACCACATTTTTTATATCCGATCATCTGTTGGTGAAGAGCTAGCCTGTCACCAATTTCTGTCTACTAGTAATAGGATATAAATGAATATGGATGAGCAAGTATCTTTGTATTAAAATACTGTGTCCTTTGAGCATATGCCCAAGAATTGTATAGCTGGGTCTTAAGGTAGACTGATTGACTGTTTCCCTAGGAATCATGATGCTGATTTCTATAGTGGCTGTATAAATTTATACTCCTACTAGTAATAATGGATGTATGTCCTTTACCCCACATCTTTGCAATCAAAAACTATCATTTGTTTTATGGCTATTGGCTATGCTGAATGGTGTGAAATAAAATATCAAAGTTCTGATTTGCATTTTCCTGATGACTAACCATGTTGAAGATTTCTTGAAGTGTTTCTTAGCAATTTAAGCTTTTTCCTTTTAACAACTCTGTTTAGGTCTGTGCCTCAATTTTAATTGGGTTATTTGGTTTTTGATGTACATTTTTAAGTTCTGTATATATTTTATATGTTAACCCTATATTGGATGTGTCATTGGTTAATAAATCTTTTCCATTCTATAGCCTGACATTTTACTGAATGACATTGTCCTTTGCCTTACAGAATTTTTCTGTATCATGAGGTACCAGTCATTAAATGTTGTTCTTATTGCCTGTGCTATCAATATTTATGATGTCTATTCTTGGTTGTCAATATAACTACATCTGGAATTAACTAAGACCTAAAAGTATGGCTACACTTATGAGGAGGGTTTTGTTTGTTTGGTTGCTTGGTTGTTTTTTATTAAATCATTTGCCTTATGAAGATAAACCTTGAATCATGATCTCTTTGGGTGGGAAGATTTACCATAAATTTGAGCCACACTTTCTGCTTGTTCTCTTACCATTGTTGGAGAGTGATTCCTTCATCAGCACAACAATCTAATTCTTTGAGGTTCTTTTATTTACTGAAGATCAGTTGAGGCATCTAGGTTCCTGGACTGAACAATTAGTGGAGTCTTGTACCCTCCATTGCTAGACTGCCATTTTTGGACTAGCTGAACTCCAGCGTGTAAGTCACTCTAATAACCCCCTTTGCCCCAAACACAGACAAACACATGTCTCTTTGTGTGTGGAATTAAATGTGTGTGTGTGTTCTATAATTCTGACACAGTGTCACTTTCAGCAAGTCTTTGGGTGACAATGAGTTCAATACTATTCTTTACTTTGTCTTCTATCAGACTCAGGATAACTGGCCTTATGTTGAGATCTTGATCCATTTGGAGTTGAGTTTTGTACATGATGATCAATATGTACCTACTTGCATTCTTCTACATGCAGCTATTCAGTTTGACTAGCACCCTTTGTTGAGGATGATATATTGTTTTCCAGTGTGTATTTCTGGCTTCCTTTTGTAATGAAAATAACATAGTGTTTTAATTACTTATGAATCTGTGGAACAACTTAAAAGCAGGCCTGGTGATACCTCCAGCAGCTCTTTTATTATTCAGTATTGTTTTAGCTTTCCTGGTTTTTATGTTTCTATTTGAAACTAAACCTATCTTTTCTGTGAAGAATTTTGATGGAAACCCAAGGGGATTGAATTGAATCTGTAAATAGCTTTACATAGGATGGACTTTTCATGGTATTGACAATATTGATATAGTATTAGTAATAGTAATCATGGGAGATATTTTTATCATCTAATATCTTCTGCAATCATTGTATTTAATTTCTTGAATTTGTATCGTAAAAGACTTTCACTTGCTAAGTTAGAGTTACACTGAGGTATACTGCTTTTTGAGGCTATTGTTATTTTTTTCTGATTTATTTCTCAGTTCATATTCATGTGTACATCATAAAGCTAATAAGTTTTCATGTTAATTTTGCATCTTACTATTTTACTAAATTTTTTATAAGTTGTAGAAGTTTTCTGGTGGAATTTCGGGGTTACTTGTGTTTCCAATCATATCATCTATAAAAAAAGATACTTTGACTTCTCCCCATCTTATTGACATACTTCAGTTCTCCTATTACTCTAAGACTTCAAGTAGTGTATTTAATATGTATTGGAGAGTGAACATTCTTTTCTTTTTTCTAATTTTAGTGGAAATATTTTTTAGTTGTTCTCCTTTTGGGGTCATAAAAGTCCTTGTACCCATAGATTATTATTGAAACTAGAAATGTTGTCTCCACAAAAGAAGAAATTAACACTTGCTTTTTGTTTTGAGTGGATGCTGTTAATAACAAGGTGACCTTTCCTATCTGCTTAGCCAGATCTCACTCAATTCCCCAGAATGTTTATACCAAACTCTCTCTCTCCCTAGAATATTATATTTAACTTTGGTTCTCAGTCAATAAAACCCTTCCTTAAAGAAGATGGCACATGTATTTCATAGCTCGCTCATATTTATGCTATCTCAGTCAGAAACCACATCACATTCTAGGCCATTAAGCTATAGAACCAGCCTTAAACAGGTTTACCATGCCAGGCTTGGACGCTTTCCTGTGAAGGAAGCCTCTAATCCATTTCCAATGACTGATCACTTTCATCTCGGTTGTGTCACTATTCTATAAGTGTGCGCATCTTGCCTAAGATGATATTAAAGTATGAAAAGTAGAAACTTGATAAGACTGTTGGTGAATTTTCTACCACAGCACATTGCATAGTACTTCCAAAACTGTAAAAACAAATAACAGGCAGGTGACTTCAAGCCTAACTAATTACAGCTTGTTTTCTCTACAAAATTTAACTAAGGATGCATTGTCTTCAGCAATAGGGCTTGAACATTAGTCCTGATGAACAAGCAAATTGATTGCCAAGGGTCAACAACTCAGAAAGAGATATCCCACACTAAACACTGTGATTTTGTTCAATAACCCATAATTTTAAGAGAAATATTTTTCCCTTGCAGGGCATGTCGATTTGAGCTTTTAAAAAGTAGAAAAATACATAATTTCTCTGAGATATAAGACAGCTTTTCATATGAACATCTTTTTATGATGTTTGTACTTGGTTAAACTTCAAGCCCCTCATCTTGTTCATTTCTTCCTTCTTAAACCCTTCTACTTAAGTCTGTTCATTGTAATATTATCCTATTACATTTTATATTAGTTATGCTCCATTATATCATCTCTCTTTAGGAACTCCATAAACAAAGATAGGGTTCTTTCAAGTGTCCTGTATCAGGTAGGAGAAAGATCTTGCAGCATTTGTCTTGCTGTGCCTGGCTTATGTCATTCAACATATTTCCTGTTTCCTCCATATGCTTAAAAATTACATGATCTTATTTTTTCAGTTTTCATTTTTCTTTTTTTTATTTTTAAAAAAGGAGACTTTATTAATAATAAAAAAGAAAAAAAGGAAAACAAGAGTAATAGAAAAACTTTACATTTATAACTACAATCACATTGGGTTATCACCAGATGTATTTTTTTTCAAATATATTTACATGAAGTTAGAAGAATAAAATTATCATTAAACCTAAAATATATGCTTTTTTTTCCTTCTTTATTTTGCATTTATCAAAAAAACAATGAAAAGAATTTAAAATGCGGAAGAATTAACAATAACTATAAAGAGGATAAGAATCATAAGCATGGCTTATCAAGGGTGGTAATGCAAATAAGATTGCTACACATATATTTTCTTTGTGTTCAGCTTTCCCTCTGAATTTTTTTTCCATCCCTGTATATCCTTATTCAAGGTCCCTTCCCCCTCCCACCACATCAGGTCATTTATCTTCTCTGCAACTCCCCATCCCCTACCTGGGCAGGGAACAGACAGTCCTATGGTCCCACTGACCCAATAATGCTTGGATCAGTCTCCACTCCTGGCCAAATCCAGTTTTGTCCCCCCTCCCTTAAGAGTGAGTCTGGTGTTCCTATAGTTGGAGTGAGGTTTGAAGGGTCAGTCCAGGGTGTTTCTGATCCCAAGCTGTTCAGTGGTTGTGGTTTACCTCTTAGGCAGGTTTGGCTTTTTTTCTTGTTTGTTTGTTTAGAGACCACTAGTGAGTGAGTACATCCCCTGCTTATCGCTCTGAGTTTGTGATACTTCGCTCAGGAGGATATTCTCCAAATCCATCCATTTGCCTGCAAATTTTGGGATATCATTTTTTCTTACTGCTGAGTAGTATTCCATTGTGTAGATATACCACAGTTTGTTAATCCATTCTTCAGTTGAGGGATATCTAGGTTGTTTCCAGGTTCTTGCTATTACAAATAATGCTGCTATGAACATAGTTGAGCTAATACCTTTGGAGTGTGATTGTGCCTATTTAGGGTATACACCCAGAAGTGGTATTGCTGGGTTTTGGGGAGATTGATTCTCAATTTTCTGAGAAACCACCATATTGCACTCCAAAGGGGCTGAACAAGCTTACACTCCCACCAACAATGGAGGAGTGTTCCCCTTGCTCCGCATCCTCTCCAGCATAGGCTGTCATCTGTGCCTTTTATCTTAGCCAATCTAACAGGAGTTAGGTGGTATCTCAAAGTTGTTTTGATTTGCATTTCTCTGATGGCTAAAGATGAAGTGCACTTTTTCAGGTGCCTTTCAGCCATTTGTAGTTCCTCTGCTGAGAATTCCCTTTTTAGATCTGAACCCCATTTTTTGATAGGGTTATTCAGGGTTTTGGGCTCTAAATTGTTGAGCTCATTATATATCTTAGAGATCAGTCCTCTATCACTTGTAGGGTTGGTGAAAATCTTTTGCAATTCTGTAGGCTGGCGTTTTGTCCTATTGACAGTGTCCTTGGCTTTGCAGAAGCTTACTAGCTTCAGGAGATCCCACTTATTGATTGTTGGTCTTAGTGCCTGTGCCACTGGTGTTATATTTAGGAAGTGGTCGCTTGTGCCAATTTGAAGAAGTGTATTCCCCCCTTTCTTTTCTATCAAGTTCAAAGTGGTTGGGCTTAAGTTGAGGTCTTTGATCCACTTGATTATTTTCTGCAGTCTACTCCTTCTAGGTGAGTTCGAATCTAATTGTTCTAAGGCTTTCAGCTGTGTTGTTAGGTCTCTAGTGTGGGATTTCTCAAGGTTTTTCATATAGGCATCTAGCGCTATGAATTTTCCTCTTAAGACTGCTTTCATTGTGTCCCACAAGTTTGGATACGTTGTAGATTCATTTTCATTGAATTCTAAGAAGACTTTGATTTCTTTCTTAATTTCTTCCTTGACCCAGAGATGGTTCAGCTGATTGATGTTTAGTTTCCATGAGTTGGTAGGCTTTCTTTGGGTTTTGATGTTGTTGAACTCTAA
>PVIH01026517.1:6298-18704 GCA_004025045.1 Sigmodon hispidus | reverse complement strand
GTGCAGTCCTTTATGGTGGGAAGAGGGTACAGTTCATCATGGTGGGAAGAGGGTGCAGTCCATAATGATGAGAAGAGGGTGCAGTCCATCGTGGTGGGAAGAGGGTGCAGTCCATCATGGTGGGAAGAGGGTACAGTCCATCGTGTTGGGAAGAGGGTGCAGTCCTTTATGGTGGGAAGAGGGTAAAGTCCATCATGGTGGGAAGAGGGTGCAGTTCATAATGATGAGAAGAGGGTGCAGTCCATCATGGTGAGAAGACATGGCAGCAGGGACACCAGCAAGCTGGTCGCACGGCATCCATGCATTCATAGTCAGGAAGCAGAGAGATGGATGCTGATGCTCAGCACACCTTCTCCTTTCTACTCATTCTGAACTCCACCTCCATGGGATGATGCACTTATATTTAGGGTGGATCTTCCCTGGATCTTTGACCCCTAGGTGTATATTCAGTAATAATAACTATCAGCTGATTAAAAGGTTAATATTTATTAAAGGGTTTATATAAACACTCACTGACACAAGAGATTGAACAGTTGGGTACTTCCTGGAAAGCTGGACTGGTCCATGAAGCAGAAGCAGGTCTGGTCCTTTCTCCAAGAGCAAGAGGGAGAAAACAGAAAGAGAGCCACCATGCATTGGGTCTTAAACTATCCTGGCCATGCCTTGTACACTAGGACCTCAAGGCCCAAAGGCCAAGCCTCAAGTCAAGGTGATATTTCCTGATTCCCACTACATCTGTGATTCTAGACCCTGTCAGGCCTTCATCCTTTACCATCACAGTGAACTTTTCCTCATATCCATGACATTGTGGTGTTATATCCTGCCTAGGTGTTGCTGCTCCATCAATCTTTCACACAAGACTGGAACATGGAGCAAATGCAGTAGCCTCTCTCCTCAGTCATGGTTATCTTTTCCCCTTCTTTCTTCTTGAAAGCCCAGTGTGATAGTTTGAATGTAATTGGCCTCCATAAGCTCTTAGGGAGCAGCACTGTTAGGAGGTGTGGCCTTGTTGGAGGAAGTGTGTCACTGTGAGGGTGGGCTTTGAGGTCTCCTATGCCCAGCCATGCCTAGTTAAGTTCACATCCTGTTGCCTGCAGATCAAGATGTAGGACTCTCAGCTCCTTCTCCAGCACCATGTCTGCCTGCATGCCACTGTGTTGCACCATGAAGATAATGGACTAAACTTCTGAAATTGTAAGCCCCCTCAATTACATATTTTTCTTTGTAGGAGTTGCTGTGGGACTGGCATTTCTTCACAGCAATAGAAACCATAAGACATCTAGTTTGTGAACACCTCTATTTTCTGGTGCATGCTATGAGCCAGTACATGAGCACAAGATGCATGGGCCTACAACCTTGGTTGTCCACTCACCATAAAACATTTTAGAGATATCAAAAAAACATGAACATGTGTGTCAGATTTTCTGATGAAAAAAATGCTGGGGCCAAGGCAGTAAAGTGCCCACCTTGCAAGCATGAAGGTATGAGTTTTAACCTTAGCACCCATGTAAATGTCACACATGGACAGGGAAGACATAGACAGACAGATCTTTGGGGCTCACTGACCAACCAGCCTAACTGAACCAGTGGGATTCAGGCCAAATGAGAGACCCCCATCTCCAAAAGTAAGACACTGGCTGAGGACAATATCTGAGATTGACCATTGACCTTCACATGCATCTACACATACACATGTGCATGTGTACTTACACACACACACACACACACACACACACACACACACACACACACCCCACAAAGTCTTCATGTCCAGAAGGATGGGACTCAGTCACCTGAATAGCTCCTTAGACCAATAATGTAGAGTGAATGATTGAGTCCTCTCGGGGTAAGGAGGCTTCCACTCCTTGCTTTTACTTGCTTCATGCATTTATCTTGATTGTGGGCTTCACCAGACTCATAATTGCCACAGGAACAAGCCTCAGCCATGCCAGGAAAGGGTTGTCTAAACTAGGTTAATTGAGGTAGAAGATATTCCATAACTGGGTAGTACCACTCCACAGACTGGAGGCCTGGATTTAGAAGGAAGGAAAAAAAAGGAGATATCAAACTAAGCGTAAGCATTCATAGCTCCCTGCTTCCTGACTGTGGCTGCCATGTGACCAGTGGCCTTATGTTCCCACTGCCAAGACTTCCCACCATGATGGACTGTGAACCCTCAAACTGTGAGCCAGAACAGGCCCACCCCACCTTAAGTTACCTCTGTCAGGAATGTTGTTCAAGTATGAGAGAAGTAATCAGTGCACACCATTTTAATTTCTTCATCATCATGGTCATGTAGCCCTTTGTAAAACACAAGAGGGGGTAGAAGAAATGGATAGGAGCCATTTATATATATATTTTTTTTAAAAAAAGCATCACGCCTATAAACCCAGCACATTTGGAGCAGTGATTCTGACTTCTAACAGTATGGGAGAGGGGCTCATTAATAATTCCAGGCTGGTGACTGACTTTAATTAAAATCTGAGCTTTGAGAGCCTGGAAAAGCCAGCCCAATAGATGCGTTTTCAAAGAGAGGAGGGGAGAAAGGAGCAGGATATTGACATGAACAAAGGAGACCTTAATTAAAGGATTAATGATGACAATAACAATAAAAAGCACTCCATCCTCACTTTGTGAGCACGTGGACCAAGTCCCCTGTGAGACCATGCTAGGCAGAGGTCTTCACCACTCAGAGGACAGAGGACGGGACAGCTGGAATGGTGACAGGAATCGTTGTATAGCTGTCATCTGCAGGGCTGCATGGTGGAAGCTTTGAATAAACCATCCCCTGTGGATATGGACATAGATGTAGCTAACATGCATTACCTAATAGAAGAGTCTTCCAGAAACTTTAATGAGGAGGGTGATACCCCCAGGGACTGCAGGGAAGCCCAGAAAAATCCTCTCCTCCTCCTTGCCTATTTGAACAACTTTTGGTAGAGAGACTGAGAACCATGTTTTCACAGTGCCATTTTCAGGGCTGGAGAGATGGCTCCATCAATAAAATGCTGGCTTTGCCAGCATGAGAACCTGAGTTGGACGCCAGAACCCACGTGACAAGGTGGTATGGTAGCATACGCTTATAATACCAGCCCTGGGAAGCAGAGACAAGCAGGTCCCTTAGATTTGCTGGCCAAGCAACCTAACTCAATCAGTGAGCCAGACCAGTGAGACTCAAAAATCAGAGTGGATGACAGATGAGATTGACCTCTGCTTTCCACATGTACACACATGTGTATACACTCACCCATAAATGCCCCTCCCCCTCAGAGAAAAAGAGAGACAGAGAGCAAGAATGCTGTTTCCAGTGAGCTGCTGAGTGAGAGCCTGCCCACCGCACCATCCGGTCTTCCCTTATCCCTGTTTCTATCTCTTTTAGGTCCCCAACTCTCAGGGACTGTATTAGTTTGCTGGAACTGTGACAGCAAAGTACCTCAGACTGTACGGCTTCAATAACCAGAACTTACTGCCTTTCAGTGCTGGGGGCTGAGGACACTGGGGCCTGGGGACACTGGGGCCTGGGGACACTGGGGGCTGAGGACACTGGGGGCTGAGGACACTGGGGCCTGAGGACACTGGGGACTGGGGTCACTGGGGGCTGGGGACACTGGGGGCTGGAGACACTGGGGCTGGGGACACTGGAGATGGAGGACACTGGGGGCTGGGGACACTGGGGGTTGGCCTCTCTCCTTGCATGTGCATAGCCTTCTCTTCCTGTCATCACTTGGTGATCATGAGTCCTAATCTTTTCTTATGAGAACATCAGTCCCAAAAGATCAGGACACATCCTGCTCACACCATTTTCCCTTATTTCTCCCTCCCCCGTCTCTCAAAGGGGCACTTGCAGCCAAGGTTGGCTTCAAACTCCCTGTGTGGACAAAGATGACCTTGACGTTTTGATCCTTCTGCTTCTGCCTTCTCAGCAAAGGTGCTGGGGATGGACCTCAGGGCTCTGTGCACACTGGGTAAAAAAGGATCCAACTGAGTCACATCCCCACTGCAAAGGCCCTCTCCCTAAACAAAGCCATGTTCTGAGGCGCTGCAGCTAGGATTTTGACATGTAAATGTTACATTTATTTATCTATTTATTATGTGTGTGCACATGTGTGCATATGTGTATCCATACATCAATGATCAACGTTCAGGATTCAGTTCTATTCTGTCAGGTGGGTCTCGGGCATCAAAATCAGGCTGTGAGCACCAGCACTCACTGGGCTGTCTTGTCAGCCTAGGGTACAAATGTTAGGAGAATGTAATTGAGTGCCCAGAAGAGTATGCAGAGCAAAAACTACCGAAACACGTATTTCCCTGGGGAAAAATCGTCCTCATGCTATTTTGCATTTGGTATGCTCTTTCTCTGCACTCAGTTTTTCTTACCATTGACCCATGAGAACTGCCAACAAAAAGCCTTGACACATCCCTCATGGTAGGAGGCGGGAGATCTGATGGGACTTGCTAAAATGAACAGGGTGAGCCGACTTCCCCAAATTAGAATTTTGTTTAAGGTGAATACAACGTGAAGACTACAGTTAAGATTATAAATAAACCTTCCTAAGCATTTAAACCTACACAATTAATTATGAATGTCGTCTACAAGTTTATCTGTAAGTAAACTCCACAGCACTGGGCTTCATCAGCCCACCAATCCCTCTGCACACAACAAGTTGGCAAGCGTCACTGGCCAGAGTGGCTTGAGCTGGCTGTCTTTGCTTAGGATGTAAGCTGTCATGTACAGACTTGTAGATCCTCAGGGTAGGGTGATGCCTACACATACCCACTGTGAGTGTTCAAGCTTGGCTGGGCTCCAGTTTCCCTTCCGTCTGTTTCTCCTCTCCCTCCTCATCATCTTCTCTCTATAATTGTCTCCCTCTGACTGGATGATCCTGGTAGCTAGTTGTCTTTTTCCCTGAATAGGTCTCCTCTTTGAGAGAACAAGAATGTCCTCTTGAGCTGCACTGCCTCTGTTAACCGTCATTTGAAATAGTGTCAAACCTGGCTTTCTTGGCTTTTAGTCACCTGGTTTTTGTTTTTTTAAGATTTATTTATTTTATTTTGTATGTACCAGTGTTTGTCTGCATGCATGTATTTGTACCAAGTGTGTGCTTGGTACCCACAGGGAGCAGAAGAGAGCATCAGATGCCCTGGAAGAGGTGTTAGGTATTATAGGCTATTGGATGCTGGGATCCTGGGTTCTCAGCAAGTGCTCTTAGGTACTAAGCCAGCCCCTTTTGTTTGTTTGCTGTTTTACAGACTTTTCTCTCTCTCTCTGTGTATGCCACATATGTTCGGCAGGAAGACGGCTTCAAATCACTCGGAAGTAGAGTTAGTGCCTGATGTAAGTGTTGGGAGGCAAACTCAGACCCTCTGCCAGAGGTGCCCTTAACAGCTGTGCCATTCTTCCAGCCCCACATCAGTTCTTCTGATTGGAATTTAGAGGCCAGGTAGCTGAGCAGTGGCTTTGCTGGCACATGTCCCAACCCCCTGCTCATGAGCCACATGCATCCCAGGAAAACTATAAATGTGGTCCAGCACAGAATCAGGAACTTAAAATATTTAAGATAGTTTTGTAACTTCTTATATTTGCAAGCTCAGTTGTCTTTCAGTGAATTTTGTAGATGATAACATTTCATTGGCAATGTCCAGCCCAGGATGCAGATAATGATGCTTCTGGTGTGTGATACAGGTGACCTAAGCTGCCTAAGTATCACATGAACTACCTTTGCACTGCTGAGAGGGAAATTCTGGGGCACTTCCGGAACAATGCTGCCATGTTTCTCCCTCTCTTCAAGTTATGGTATCTAGTTGTGCACACACCATGATGTTCAGCAATGCATGTGCTGTATTTGCTTATGACTGTGCTAAAAGAAAAAAAAATACACGCACAGACTAGGATTGTGTCCCCTCACTTACAATCTCCTTTTCTTACACCTCAGCTGGCTCTGCTTCTTTAGCCCATAAATAATCCTAGCTTCCTCCTCAGGAAGGTAGAATTGAGAACAGGCCTCAGGCCTCATGGTTGGCTGCCCCATAAATAACTTCTCATTGGCAAAATTCTTCAGTTTCATGACTGTTGCTTATGTAGGCAAAAAGGGCCTACTTGGTACCAGAGTCATATATTGTTCCAAGAACCACCATCACCACACACTCGTGGAACCTCAGATACATACAAGGAGAATTTTTAAGAGGTGATTCAGTTTAAATGGGTGTTTTAGGGTATTCCTTCCATAATCGGCTGGAATCCTAGAAGTAGCAGATTTGAATTCATACAGAGGCATCACGGATAGACAAGCACAGAGGAGAAGCCCCAGGAGATCCAGAGACAGGAACCCTCCGCAATTCAGAGAGACCTCGGGTGAAACCTAATCTCCTCGTGTGTCTTGATCTTGAATTTCAACCACCAAAACTGGGAATGGGGAGGATAAACTGCTGAGTTTCTTGTTATGGCCCTGGAAAAAATAGTTCCAGCCTAATCCCCCCCCCCAGCTTCATCTCCACAGCCCCAGTGCAGCATGAACTCTCTCTTGTCATGAGAATAGGAGACCACCTGTGTCCTCACTACCCAGGGATCAAGCAGCCATCTTTAATCAGCCAGCATCTCTGCTGGGAACACATAGACGATCCTCAGCTTCCCGTTCGCCTGGGCTTCATTAAACTTTAAAATACATCCTTGTGTATGCTGTCCTTACCATGGCAGAGGAAGGAAACCTTTAGAGTAGTCAAAGGAAACCTTTGTAAATGAAGAAAACATGCTTCAAGAGGGCTAAGTGGTGGACAGCAATCCACACAGCCACTCTCAGTGGATTTTAGCTTGTGTACTATAATGCTATGCTGTTTACCAAATGTCCCAGCCTTTTCTCTCTGGGCACATAGTGAGACTGTAGATTGTAGGAGCTTCTCATCCAGGCTTTGGGAAGACAGTGCAGTCAGTAGCATGCTTGCCATATATGAGCAGGAAGACTAGAGTTAGATCCCCAGAACCCAGGTAAATAGGCTTTTGCATGGTGCTATGTGCTTAAAATTCCAGTACTGGAGAGGTCGAGACAGGAGGATGTCCGGGACTCATGGGCCATCAAGTTAAGCCCACTCAGCAAGCTGCAGGTCAACAAGATTCCCAGTCCAAAACACAAGGTGAATAGCATTTGACAAACAACAATAGAGGCTGTCCTCTGACCTCTACTCACACACACATACATGGTGCATGCGCAAGTGTGCGCATGGACACACACACACACACACACACACACACACACACAAACAAACGGGGTGTAACTAACGTGAATTGTTTCAACCAATGAAGCCTGCACAATAGCTGCTGTTTCAAGATAAAGCTTCTAGGACCAGGGAGATTTGAGTAATCATCTTTTCAGAGCTTTTGTGTCTGTGATGAGCAGACCCCCAAGGGCCCCTGACCTGAGTGAGAAGTGAACCTGTGAAATGAAGTTAGCTGTCTGCTGTCATGCCTGATGTGATGTATCCAGACCAATGTGGGAAGCAGTCATCAGCTGGAGGAAGAAGATCCATCAGACGCTTCACAGTCAGAGCCATCTATTATCCTCAGAAACAAAAGGCCTGAAGATGGAAAATGATTCCAAGTTTAGATGAGTCTATGCCCCAGTGACAGCCTCAAGGACATAGGTATTTTTCCACCTGCCACTTCAACAGTCTCCTCCTATTGCATGAACTTTTGCCAGGGAGATGTAAACAAATGCCTATTCATCCCAGGCAGGGTTCTAACAACAGACCAAAGTAAATGATTCTACCTGAATCCATCTGGTAAGACAATGAGTTTACTATGCTTCCTTGAAGAGCATGGGGATGGGATGCTCACAGGGGTGTGGGTTACCCCCAAAAGTTGCATCACCTCAAAGTTCCACCTCATCATAGATGATGACCTCACCCTTTAAAAATAACCATGGACTTTCCAGAACTCCTTCACCAATGGAATTTCTACTAGACGTCCACTAAGGTGAGTCAGCATTGACTCAGGAAATGAACACAAAGAACCGTTTATTCTGCCTCATTCTCCCTGAAGGACATGTCCATCTAATTCAGTAACCTAGAAGGGAGACATGGGTAGCTGTAGTGTCTCCTAGCCATGCTCAGTGATCAGAGAACCTGGGGCTCCCACACTGGTCACTGTCCCCCCATTCCCTCACCCCCCATCCCCATCAGCCACCACACTATGTGGTGACAGACATAGAGAGACTCAGCACTTCAGAGAGACACGACGTCACTGGCATACTCCTGGTCATTGAATGCAGTACCAGGCAGATTATTGAGCCCCAGAGGGAAATGTGAAGACCCTTTCAGACAGAAGCATAGTGTGTGTGTGTGTGTGTGTGTGTGTGTATGTGTGTGTGTGTGTGTGTCTATGTGCACACATATGTGCATATAGAGACAGAAGTCAACATTGGGAGTCTCCCTCAATTGTTTCATTTATTTATCTCTTTGTTTTTGGAGACAGTCCCTTTCCAAACCTCCAGTTCACCAATCTGGCTGGGCTTCCTGGCCAGCAAGCCCTAGAACCTGTTTCTGTTTCCAGAGCTGAAATTACAGACACATGCTGACACACTCACTACTTATGGAGATATCTGGGATCCAAACTTGGGTCTCCATGCTTGCACAGCAATGCTTTACTGAGTCATTCCCAGCCACCTTAGAGCCATATTTGTTCCCACGTGTGTGGGTGACCACTCTGACGTGTCCTGCTGAAGCCCTGGATCCCCAGCATTTACAGCAGCCATCGATGATAGGAGCGTGGGAGGCAAGTCTCTGCCTTCCGGGCATATCAGCCATCACTTCTCAGCCTTCTGCTTGCACAACCACACTGGGTGATTGATTCATTAAAGTCCTGTTTGCTATTTTCACTTTGGGAAATAAACTGACAGCTGAAATTATAACTACATTTAAGACGAGGATGACAGACCCAGATTGGAACTTATTAAAGGGAACGTAACATAGTCACATCGGGAACACACAGGATCTGGTGTCAGGAAAAACATTCCCACCTTCTCACTAGTTATTTCTCTGGATTTCCATTGGAGAGAGAATTTCGGTCTGGATAAGCCAAGAAGCTGACCCTGTGTGACAGTTCTGACCCCTTGAATGTCAGGAGTGCAGGCCATGGGATTTCTGAACCCAAATGACTTTTCCTGAAACACTTAAGTTTTGTTTTTGAGACAGTGTCATGTATCCCAGGCTTGCCTCCAGCTCAGTATACATTCAAGGATGACCTTGAACTTCTGATCCCCTACAATGCTGTTAGGCAAGAACGCTACTGAGCTGAGCTGCATCTATAGCTCCGGTAAATATTCTTGACAAACAGAGAAAGCACAGCTCCTCATCAGAGTAGCTATAGGTTTGTGTGTGCACATCTGTGTTGATATGTAACCTGCTTTGTATTCACTGCAAATTGTGTGCATGTAAGTGTGCACACGTGTCTGTGTGTCACCCCCCTGGAGGAGAGAAGAGGAAGTGGCCAGTAGCCCTACTTCTTACCTTTTCTAATAATGCAGACCCCAGGAGCTGCCTAGGGTGACACTTAGAATTCCCAGAACACACTTGGCTTGAATTCTTCTCTGTCCCTGCTAGCCAGAGCTGCATGCACTAGAAAGGCCCAGGCCATAGGGACAGCTGGCCTGAGACACCAGCACCCATGGATGCTGGGTCGCTATATTAGCCAGAACTTACTTCCTGCTGCTTTCTAGGTGGGGGAGCCTGGGGTCAGAAAGTGGGAACTGCCCAGGGCAGGGCTTGCATTTAGAATGGAATCTCCCACACCTAGAAAGATAGCTGATTCAGATCCCTTCTCTATAGTCCTTTCTGGGGCTGAGTTGAGCATCAGTATCCTGTAGTGACCATGGCACTTCTGCCTTTCCCAGGCCCTGAGCAAAGTTCTTGGGTCAGTGCCCTGTTTCAAGACTGACCATCTGGCCTTGTATCGCAGTAAACACAGATGTTATTCTTCCTTCCATATTTTTTTTCTCAGCATGATCACTGAGATCCCACAGGCATAGCTGAGAGTGGTCTAGCATGCAGGAGGTCTTGAGTTCAATCCCCAGCACCTCCTAAATGAGCATGGTGGTGTGCTCCTGTATCCCTATGCTTGAGAGGTGGAAGCAGAAGCATTAGGGGGTTCAAGGTCATCCTCAGCTACATAAGGAGTTCAAAGCTGGCCTTTATTTCATGGGTCTCTGTCTCAAAAACTAAGCCCCCCTCCAAATACTAACCTATCCTATTTCACCCACAGCTCCATGGGTGGTCCCACCCAATGCCACCGCCCACTGTACACTGACAAAGTCTTGTCCTCTTTGTATCCTGCTGTCTTCTGAAGTTCTTGCTGCAGGAGAGAACAAAAGATCTGTGCAAGTCATTCCCGGGCTCAACGCCCCTCCCGTGTGAAGTCAAGCACCCTCCCTGTGCCCCGCAGCATTGCTTGCCCATGCCAGCTGAAGGACACTGAGTCTCCCCAGAAGCATCCAGAGTCTCACAGCATCATCTGTAATTGAGGCAGTCGGCCCATTAGGAATTTGGATGGACCCAAGCCGAAGTCTTCAGCACTGCTCAAAGTAAACAAGAACAAGAACA
This sequence comes from Sigmodon hispidus, assembly GCA_004025045.1. Taxonomy (NCBI): domain Eukaryota; kingdom Metazoa; phylum Chordata; class Mammalia; order Rodentia; family Cricetidae; genus Sigmodon; species Sigmodon hispidus. The sequence continues at coordinate 8,117 of PVIH01026517.1, read as the reverse complement.
ATTCGAGATTTGACTTCTGCGTAGTTCATTTAAACGTTGTTCAGAATACAAATGGGCTGCTTTAGTGCTGATCCACGCAGTCCTGTCTCAGGCCTGTGCTGAATGACAAACAGCAGGTGAGGCCATTGGGGATAAACCCCAATAGCAAACTGAACTCTTCCCTGAACCCCAGTGAGGCTCCTTAAGAGTGAGAAGGCCAGGGCATCCCAGTTTGGGGTGAGAGTATCTCACCTGCGTCACATCTTCAAGGGTCCACTGGTACTTCTGGGGGGGGGCAGGGAAGAAATCAACCAAGGATACTAGAGAGATTGCTAGGTAGGATCAAGAGGTGTACCTCAGTGGGCAGAGTGCTTGCCTGGCATGCTCAAGGCTCTGATTTCAACCCCAATGTCTCATTAAACATGGCTGTCAATGCCTGTAATTCCAGTGTTGGAGAGGTGGAGGAAGAAGGACCAGAAGCTCAAGGTCATCTTCAGCTGTATACCCAGTTCAAGGACAGCCTGGTATTCTTGAGTCCTTATCTTAAATGCAGGAGTGAGTGCTGGAGGGCAGCCTCACAAACATGTAAGCCTGAGTTCAATTCCTCCCAAACAACAAGTTTAAACAATAGGCAAGCACAATACTGTGTTATTGCAATCTCAGCACTGGGGAGCAGAAACAAGGGATCCCTGGGGCTCAGCAGTGAGCCTGTTAGGCTGATTTTGTAAGTTCATTTCAGCGAGAGACCTTTTCTCTAAATAAATAGATACATAAAGTGGGTAGTGACTAAAGAAGATACCTCTGGTTTCCTCTTGCAGTTACACATATTGTAAGTTCCTAGGTGGGTCACACTGCTTAACTCTGCCCTGGAAGGGCTAGGTTCTAAAACTATAAGGGGTGACTGAAGATGCACAGGGAAGCGATTGTGGCTTCTGGCTCCCTGCTGAAGGTCCTCTTGAATATCAGACGGGGCCTACCAAGGTGATAGGTGCAGGAGGGACCATTGGACGCCACAATAACTTATCTCTTCACTGCTAGGGGACAAGTGCATCTGCTTGGGGCAGACTAGGGGTCCTTGAAGGAATGCCCTCTGTCCCCCAGCTTCTCCTGCTGACCAAAACTGGGGGCCCAGTGTCAGGAGGACAGAATTAAGTGCTGTGCAGCTCAGAGCCCCAACATCCACCCTAGACACATCTCAGCCACCTCGCCGTCAGAGCTCTGCTACCGAGCTAAAACTTGAGGAAGAAGGGGGCATAACAAAAAAGTGACATTGAATATAAAGACAAGAAACTCCGAGGACAATAAGAGATTGTCGTGTTTCCCACCAAAGCTCTCCGTTCCTCAGCCTCTGCACTCCAGCAGACTTCGGAGTCAGAGCAGGTGGGCATATGCCACAGCAGCAACCCAATGCTGACATGCCCAGGATGTCATACTACCAAAGGTAATTCTGTGCTTCCAGGGTCCTGGAGTGCAGTGACCTCCACGTGACAGTTGAACTTTGTCTTTCTGATCACGTTACCATCTTTTCATGTCACTTTCTGAGCCACTGTGGCAGAGCAAGAGAGAGCATGACTGTGACAGAATGTAGGGGCCGATGCCCACAGCCCCTAAGAAAAACAGTCATCAATAGCAAGTCCTGCCCTGGACAAACTCAGGTTCCTGCAAAGTTAGGGGCCTTTTGGTAACCCAGTAACACCTTCACCTTTAGGTACAGGCATGTCCAACCCACAACAGGTAGCACTGGTTAGTTCTGAAGGAGGCCTAACATGAAATTGTCTTATTTAAAAACAGTGTAGGGTGTTTTTGTTTTTTTTTTTTTTTTTTTTTTTTTTTTTTTTTT
>PVIH01026516.1:0-18599 GCA_004025045.1 Sigmodon hispidus | reverse complement strand
GGTCAGGTCTGTGCCCCTGCTGCCTGACCTCTATGGCTAACTCTGTGGTTGTCTCTGTCCTCTGATCTTCAAGCAATCTTTATTTGTTTAAAGTACTAACAATATATCACCTAGAGAGAGAGAGAGACAGAGAGAGAGAGAAACACACACACACACACACACACACACACAGAGAGAGAGAGAGAGAGAGAGAGAGAGAGAGAGAGAGAGAGAGAGAGAGAATGAGAAAAAGAAAGGAAAGAAGGATGGAGAGACAGTAAGAATTATCTAAATTTAAATATAATTCTACTGGTTCTGAAAGCTAGTTTTCTTGCTAAAAGGATTAACCTTTACTTATCAAAATACAGATTAGACTGAGAATGTGCTGAGTCTATTCTGAATTTTCTAGGCTTCTGTAACTAAAACTAAATATGTGGCCTAAACTAATTGGTGAGACGATAGTAGGAATCTAATGGTTAGATATAAAATAAATTTATAGTTTCTCTCAAAAGGAGATAAATCAAGCTGTAGGGATGTATTTTGTTCCTTAATTATTCACTTCTTCATGCCTAGGAAAGGGACAATAGTAAACCTCAATGTCATTCTCTTTTTAACACTAGAAACAAAACTTCCCAAATTAGAAGAGAAAAGAGCAAAAAGTAACATGTGTGATGATGATTTTCTTGAGTGGCTATACTTTCTCTGTTCTATATCTGAAATTCTTAATGAGAAAGCTTAGGAAAACTCCTCTATGATTATTTCAACTCCTCTATGATTATGTCATCTAATTATGTAGCTCTATTAAAACCTAACAGTAATAGATAAGGAAGGGAAAAGAATAACATTGATATTTATATTTCCAAAGAGTTTCTTTGGAAATTCTAATATAGACCCCTTATAAAACAGGCTATGGGAAGTTTCCCATAAGATAAGAGGTCAAAAACTATACTTAATTGTGGAGTGAAGTATGGATTATGCTGCTTTAGTAAAGTGGTAGTTATATGTTCTCCTCAAAGTTGCAAAACTTCACTACCCGTGGTTAGTTGACCAGGTTTTTAACATCAGGCATGTTTCCATTCTTTTTGAATGGATTATAAGTACAATTAGAGATATTTTTGAACCACCAAAGTAGGAAGACTAGTACTGTACACATGGTGGTCATTGTGGTTCATAGGTGACATAGCTGATTAGGACTGTTGGTAGTTTCCCTCCTTAGGAAATTTGCATGGTGCCTTCTGAACCATGAAATATATTCCAAGAAAGGAGATATTTTTTTTGAAGGAAGCATTTTCAACTGAAAAAAATAAAAAAAATATTTAAAAAGTATATATAGGTCTGTGGTACGTGTCTCCACAAACTACTTAGCAGACAGGACTAGAGTTTGGCTGTGAGGGGCTCCTCCAGCTGCACCTAAAAGAGGGGGCATTGCTTGGTGACCCCACCTCCAACTGCATCAGCAGAAAAGGACTGAGGAGTTTGAAATTCAGGCTCAGACTCTGCCCAGAGGTGAGGTGAGGTCAGCAGACCCCAGTGACTGAATCCCTGCCAGGAAAAGTTGTGTTCCAGGACCAGGTTCAGTCTGTGGTGATTGTCCCCAGACACTCCATGGCAGAGAGGACTATGGTTTGACTGTGAGGGGCTCCTCCAGTTGCTACTAAAACAGGGGACCTTGTACAGCCACACCGCCTCCAACTGCATCATGAGAGAAGAACTGAGGTCTTGAAATTCAGACCACTGCCCAGAGCAGAGTCAGAGATTGAGCAGACCCCTTGCTCAGAGGCAACAGGAGACACACAAGCTCTGTTGCCACAACTGACCAGGAGCCACCTAATCGTGAACCACTGAAGCCATGGGCAGATGCCAGTGCAAAAATACATATAATAATATAAAAAACAGCAAGGTAACTCCAGAAGAAAGTGGTGGTTCTACAACTTCAAAACTTGAACAGAGCAATGAAGAGGAAGCAGAAGTATGCAACACCAAAAATACCTTTATGAAGATCATTGAAGCCCTCAAAGAAGATATGAAAAATTCCCTTAAATAAATACAAGAAAATACAAACAAAAAATTGGAAGATATGAACAAATCTTTTAAAGAAAACCATGAAAAGGTACACCAAAAAATGAAAGAAACATTCCAGGAACTAAAAACTGAAATAGAAGCAATACAAAGGGCACAAAATGAGGCAAAGATTGAAGAATTGACCACATAATTGGTCATTAAGCATATATCAACAGATACAAAAAATGAAAATAATCCCTTGTAACATATTGGACCACCAGGGCCTAAATTTAGAGTTCCACAAGATCAAAAAAATCAAAGAAAGCCTACCAACTCATGGAAACTAAACATGACTCAGCTGAACCATCTCTGGGTCAAGGAAGAAATTAAGAAAGAAATCAAAGTCTTCCTAGAATTCAATGAAAATGAATCTACAATGTATCCAAACTTGTGGGACACAATGAAAGCAGTCTTAAGAGGAAAATTCATAGCGCTAGATGCCTATATGAAAAACCTAGAGAAATCCGACACTAGAGACCTAACAGCTCAGCTGAAAGCCTTAGAACAATTAGAAGCAAACTCACCTAGAAGGAGTAGATGGCAGTAAATAATCAAACTTAGAGCTGAAATCAATACAATTGAAACAAAAAGAACAATACAAAGAATCAATGAATCTAAGAGTTGGTTCTTTCAGAAAGTTAACAAGATAGATAAGCCCTTAGCCAAACTAATCAAAAAACAGAGAGAGAGTGTTCAAATCAACAAAATCAGAAATGAAAAGGGGGACATAACAACAGACCCCCAGGAAATCCAGAGAATTATCACATCATACTTCGAAAATCTATATTCCAGAAAAGTGGAAAACCTAGAAGAAATGGATAGCTTTCTGGACAGCTACCATCTACCAAAATTAAATGAAGAACAGATTAATTACCTAAACAGACCTATAACCCTTAAAGAAATTGAAATGATCTGCCACTGTTTCAAACTAGTGTCCTAGTACTGAGTGTGCACTACCACTCCTGGCTTTTCTGAATAAAACTGAGATCCTTACTCTTTCACTGCAAGCACTGAACTAATTAAATTATCTCCACAATCTGAAAGTTTTTTTTTTTAAAAAAAAATTTAATCAGATATAATTATAAAATTGCCTCTCTAATTGTTCAATTCAAATCTATAAATAAGAAACATTCTAAGTTTAGTTTCTTTTTCCTTATCTCCAACTTAGTAGGAGTTTTTGTTTAAAGTGAGACCAGGCTTTTAATGTAAAATAGAGCTCTGGTAGTATTTTTAAGTTAATTATCATTTTTATTAATTCTATTTAATTTATTGACACAAATTAATGGAAAAATAAAAGTATTCAGATTTTTCTAGAATATTCATGTAGTTGCATGAATTTGGTTGTATAAAATGAGACTCAGAGCCAAATATCAGAGTAAAGCTGAAATATCAGAGAGAGGAAACACCAGTCAATTCTCACCCAGATGTCTTACTACTTCCTCAGCCTCACTCTTGGTTGCTTCTGCCAGTCACTTGTGTCTCTGCTGGGTTTCTATGAGCCCTTATATATCCTATCCCATCCAGGTTAGAATTAAAGACATGTATCATTGAACTCACAGAAACAGAAGTAGTTCTGTCTCTGGAGTTATGGGATTAAGGGTATAGGTGACACCACTCCTGGCTCCCTGTGCTGGGATCAAAGGTGTGTGTGATTGACTCTCAGCTGTTTATCCTTGTAGTCAAAGATCAAGAATTTCCTGATCTTTCTGCCTGAAATTTGACTGTGAGCTGTATCTGATATTTCAGGATTCATTAAGTATTAACAAATATTCATATATTCACGTATTTTTCCTTATTAGTGTTAAAGGTCTATCAAGTCTCTCACCCTAAAATGAAAAGTAACTTTGATGATGAGAATTAAGATATCAGAAAGCAAGGAATACTTATCACTAGCTTTGTATTAAGACAGGGTAATTGAGACTGAAACTGTGTTGCTTGTTCACCATATCAACTTCCAACTGTAAGTAAAATAGAAGAAGCTTTGTTTTCCTGAGTCCTGTATTCAGATACTCATAACTATGTAGCTACTTGAAAGCTTGTAACAGTTGCTTCACTTTGATGAGATAGTATTATGTGTTTCCCACCCCTTCAACAAACTAGTCTTTGCCTTGGTAAAACCAATTTGAGATGAAGATTTTCAGAAAGCCATAGTCTGATGGCACACAGAGAAATGTTTTGAAACATAATGAATTCTAAATGAAAGTCCAGGAAGAGTAAAGTTGAAATGTTTAAAATATCAGAGGCCACCATGTAAATAAAGTTAGAGTACATGTATAGTAAAAAGAAAGCCAGATAGTATAGAAGGTAAAAAAAAAAGTTAGATAATGAAATTAAGGACAATGCAGAAATGCAATTTATGTGTGGCAATAAAGAGCAAAATTAATTATGAGGACCATCAAAATATTGGAAAGGAAGGAAATGAAAAAGTAACAGAGTTTTAACTAGCTGACATTCCTTGCTGCTCCCCTCACTAAATATTCCTCTTCTCTCATGATTTTTTCCCACCACTTCTTGGTTACAACTCCTTATGCTCTCAATTAGCTAAGAAGATCGTCTCTATTTTCTCTTCGTATAGGAGTCACTGGAAGTCTCTCTTGAGTTTCTTCTGATCCCATGCTTTTCAGAGGTTGTGTTTGCAGCTTGGGTGTTCCTTGATTTTTTTTTTTTTTTTGCTTTTAGTCTATATCCAATAATGACTGAGTACATCCCATGCATATATTTTTAATGTGGAAAGTCACTGTTGTTACAAGTAGAGACAATAAATGTCAGTGGAATACTCAGGCACAACTGGAATATTTATATCATATCCTGTGGTAGGTTGAATGTATTTGGGCCTCATAAGTTCATAGGGAATAGAACTATTAAGAGGTGTGACCTTGTTGAAGTAGATATAGCCTTGCTGGAGGAAGTATGTCACTGTGGTATTGAGCTTTGAGGTTTCTTTGTTCAAGCTTCCTTCAGTGTGACTTTTTGACCATTTCCTGTTTCCTGAAAAATGTATGACTCTCAGTTAAATCTCTAGCATCATCTCTCCTTGCATACTATCATATCCCACAATGATGATAATGGGCTGAATCTTTGATGTGTAAGTCACCACCTCCATTAAATTTTTGTCATTATAAGAGATGTCATGATCATGGTGTCTCTTCACAGGAATAGAAACCCTAACTAAGACACATCCCTTGTCCAAATCCTAGGGACCATTTCAGAACAGGGGGTAAAAAGACTGTAAAAGGTGCAGGTTAAAGAGGACAATGATAAAAAGTGATAAAATTATTTTTGTACATAAAAGAACCAGCACACTTCAGAATTTACAAGTCATGGCTGTCTGTATAAATGTCAGCCAACGTTCTAGTATGGAAGCAGAAGAAATGCAATTTTTGAGTCCTAACTGAGGAATTATGGACAGGTAAGGGCTTCTTCAGAAAAGAAACTCAGTATTTAAGAGTGTGGCCCCTTGTAGGTCAACCATGTTCTAGTGTATATCCCCAGACCCATGAGTATATGAGCAGCACAAACTAGAGTTGATGAGTCAATGTTGAAAAAAGAATACACAGGTTGGGTATAGGAAGGCTGATCTAGGAGGAATTAAGGGGAATATTGGGGAAAAATGATCAAGTACATTGTGAAATTCTCAAAGTATCAAAGTTTAAAAACTCTGAAGATTTAAGCCCAACTTCCTAAGAAGCAATCAAAAGAACATCCTCAGATTTAGGTATGTTTTGGTACCAGAACCATTTATAGCTTTTGCCAGGAGACTCTGCAATTATAAAAATTTAATGACAACCATTACGGAAATTAAAAACAACACAGGAACAATATGTATATTACTTTGAATATTGTCAGTATAAATGCAAGGCAATTAGAGTAAAGAGAACTTTAGAAAGGATTTGGAAACATGATTAATTCCAAGCTAAATTATAATTTTTATATTGAGAAGCTAAAGTGAAGTTATTCTTGGAAGAAGAAAACCATTCAAAATATAGCTGTCTCCAATATGTAAGATAATGGGCATGCTCTTCTAATATACATCATAGGATATAGTAGAGGATGATTAAAATTATTGGGAATGCTTACAATAAAAGAGTCCATGTCATTTCTATGTTGAGGTAGTTTATAAGAATTTGTAAGGTTTGAGTGTTCTGATTGCATTCAAGTAGCAAATAAACATGGCTTTATTACAATTTATTAAACATTGTGTTGCTTCCTAATCTTAGGAAGCCATTTTTTAAGAATATGGAAGTACATAGAATTGACAAAATCATGAAAACTAAAATGATAAGCTTACTTATTAGAAGAGATATGAAGAACATTTTATCTGTTACTTAAACCTGAATTATATTAACAAATGTATATTTCTTATTAATTTATTATTTATTTATTTATTTATTTATTTATTTATTTATTAAGGATTAAACATAATTGGCAAATTCTTAACCAAATTAAACAAGAAAAGGGATGACTTACTTGAATAAAAGTAGAAATTGAAAGGCAAACATTATAACAGATATAAATGAAATTCCAGAAAATCATAAGGATATACATTATAAGTTTGCAGGTATAACTTTATGTATGAGTTAAATTGCCATACTAATCACATGTTACCAACCATATCAATACTTATATAAGAACATTACATAGTATCCTTTAACTCTACTCTTCAATATCCAATCAAAAAATAAATAACTCACCAGCTTCAAACAAAAGTCATTTATCTAGGTACCTAGGCTGTCAAGGTGATTTTTCTGAGAGAGCTGGAAAGAGAAGTGCACACAAGAATAAGCAAGGACAGCCATCAATGGAAGGGTCATGCTCAAAGTGTTTATTTTTCAAAGATGGTATAAAATGTCCTAAGAAGTTATTGTAAATGAGTTTTTGCAAAATAATTTATCATAGTAATGACACACAGCAAAAATGTGGCAAAAGAATTAGTGAAGTATACACAAAATTACCCTTGGAGTTACTTTTCTAAATTCAAAATGATAGGCAAGAGTAAGACAATATTTTAGAAAAAGACACATGAACTTACTATAAAATCTAAATATCACTCTTGACATTGATGATCTACAATAATAGTTATGTGTGATGACTTCAAGACAGAAATCCTCTTCATGATATATTTCATCAGTGATTTGGTTTCAGCTAAGAAAGTTTCAGTGACATTCCAGTTGGATAGATGTCACATGATGAGTCATATATTAAAGTTCCTAACAGACTTCTGTGTATATCTGGGAAGGTTTTCCAATAACTACAGAATAATTATTTTCAATGAAGTCTTAAAACACTTACTTTAAAAAACTGAAAACCAAAGGAGCCATTTAATCTGTGATCCCTGAAGATGTACTACAGTGTTAACCACTATCTGAATTTCATGTACTGTTTTCTCTTTACAGTTACTTATAGATTGAGCAATATCTGTTAATTATATTTAGAAAAATTTTATATTGCCAAAGCTTCTTAGACTTTTTAGTGAAGAAGAATTTATATTCATGAGATAGAGAGAAAACTGAGTTGGTAAACTGTTATGTAAGCACAGGAATCTATTTTATCCTAAAAATCCATATTAAAACAAAAAGTGGCACATAGTTGTATTTCCATCAGTGAAGAACTAGGGACACCCTGAAGTTTTCTGGCCAGCCAGCCTAGCTTAGTGAGTTCTAGGTCCATAAGAGACTTTGTCTCAAAAGACAAGAATGGTTCCTGAGTAATGATACCCTAAATTGGTCTTTGCTCCCCCTCTCACTCACATTAGCACACATGACCCATAGGAAGAGAGAGAGAGAATGAGGGTTTTTTTTTTTTTAAAAAAAAAAATATGGTCATATCTCTGCAACTATAATTCAGTTCTACACATTTTGCAGAAGAATTTTAAGTTTGGTCAATAAATTTTGGCAGTATTTCCCACTAGCCGGATCTGGAGTCCAATTTTAGACCAGTATGTCACTGCACAGAGGTCAGTTTATGTTTTTCAATGACTTTTGCTTTACAAACAATATTTTCCACCACATGAATTTACTTTCATTAATTTTTTTGTGGATCATTATAGATAGTGGTGTTGGACTATGTATAAGGTTTTCTTTTTTAATTAATTATTTATTTTTAGAAAATAAAGTTCTTTTTTTCCATGTATCCTCTTGTTCTCCCTCCCTTTCTCCTCCCAATCCCTCCCTCTCTGCCTATAGCCTTCTTCCTCCCCATCTCCTCATCCCCTCCCCCAAGAGGGCAAGAAATCCCAAGGTGGATCAGCTCACCATCCACTTCAGGCAGGTTTGCTTTCCTCATCCTAATGTCATGACTGGGTTAGGTGTTCCTCTGGGGAAAATGGGATCCAAAGTGCCAGTCCACTCTTAGAAACACAGTCTTATCCCTCCCCTCGAGGCTCCACATACTGCCCATGTCAGTGGACAGCTGCCTATCTTTGGAGGGCCTAGTTCCTTTTCTTGAAGGTTCCCCAGTGGCTGTTCTTAATTCAATGAGCTCCCTAGAGCTCCAGCCAGTAATCACTGTGGGAGTTTTCCTTATAAGCCCTATCCCCTTGCTCATATAGACTCTTCTTTTCTTCTCTCAGCTGGATCAGGAGCTCAGCCCAGTGCTCAGCTGTGTATCTCTGCCTCTACGTCTATTCATTGTTGGATATAAGTTCTGTAATGGCACTTATGGTGGTTATTTATATGATTATAGGGGAAGTCCTGTCTGGGCAACACCTTAACTATTGGTTGGAGACCTAGGCAGGTACATCCTGTAGTTCTTGTTGGTAACCTTAGCACCTGGTCTTTTTCTAATCCCACATTGTCTTCCTTTATTAAGATCTCCATTTCTTCTTTTTTTTCATTCCTTGCTGCTCCCCACACTCAATCCTCCCCTTCTTTCATGATATGTTCTAACTTCTTAGTTGCAACTCCTTAGGCTCTCAATTAGCTAAGGAAATCTTCTCTATTTTGTCTTCGTAGGGGAATCACTGGAAATCTCTCTTAAGTTTCTTCTGATCCTGTGCTTTTCTGGGGTTGTGTTAAGGTTTTTATAAGACTTATTTTTATGTCATACGGACAGACCAACAACGCAATGAAGTAAGATCTTTCTATATTAGTAGAAAGTATTATCTATGTTCAGTACTAAGACATTCAATCCCTGAGTACACTGTTAGGATCTCCTAGGTGTCTTCTTCCTAGTCTATTTACATAGCTGCCTCCAGGTGAGATGAGTTCCTGATAAAGAGAATTGAGAGACTGCATGTGTAGCTATTTAAAAGAAAGTTGCTTTAATACACACCTGTATTTCTATTTGTTTTGAATATGCATCTTAAGAAATACTACAAAAAGAATTTTAACAGGAAAATTGGAGTCACTTTTTAAGTTCTTAATCTCAGTAGTAAAAGAATGTAGAAGTGTAATTCAGCAGAATGGAAATCAGGACAGTTTTATTAGACTTTGAGAACAAAACAACAGGAAAATTGTAAATCCTGGCATTTGCCAGGAGGTAGAAAATTAAGATGCGTAAAAGAAAAAAAAAAAAACTTAGCCTGTTTGTATTCAGCTCTAAAATACTCAACACATTCAGCAATGGAGCAGCTGCAAAGGCAGAGAATTGGGGTGTGGATTAGCCTGGAGAGTTGGAGCAGTTCCTGAATCTAAGGAAAGTATGAAATTCTGATTGAATGTGGCTTGTTGACACTGGTACAGTGTTTAAAGTACACCAAAGTCTCATATACATAATAACTGGCAAAGCCTTTCCTGAGGCTAATCTCAGAGGAATGACAAGTGTTCATCTATGTATGTGTGTTTTTGAATGACTGATCAACATGTGCATAAGTTTGGACCTGCAGCTAATCCTCTGGATGACTGAAACTTGAGACCACTCCTACAGGATCTCTTACAGCCACTAACTAACCCTATTTCCTCCCCAGCAAAGGCAGGAGGTCCCAAAGTCCCATAATGGCTTAGTTCAGCATCCACTCCTGGCAGATCCAATTTCCTCACCCCAACATCAAGACTGAGTTAAGTGTTCCTCTGGAGGGAATGGGATACAAGGTGTCAGTCCAAGGTGTTTCAGATCCCAAGCTGTTCAGTGGTTGTGGTTTGCAGCTTGGACATGCTTTGCTTTTGGCTTTTTTTTGTTTAGAGTCCACTAATGAGTGAGTACATCCCTGCTTATCTTTCTGGGTTTGAGATACCTCACTCAGAAGGATATTCTCCAAATCCATCCATTTACCTGCAAATTTTAGGATATCATTTTTTCTCTCTGCTGAGTAGTACTCCATTGTGTAGATGTACCACAGTTTGTTAATCCATTCTTAAGTTGAGGGGCATCTAGGTTGTTTCCAGGTTCTTGCTATTAGCTTTCTGGGATGAGGGTCAATCTGTAGAGCCTAATCCTAGACTCTTTTTAGCAGACCGGAAAAGGGTTTGACTGTGAGGGTCTCCTCCATCCACACCTAAAAGAGGGAACCTTGCATGGCTATCTCTGCCTCCAGGGCAAACTACATCATCAGAGAAGGACTGAGGCTTTGAAATTCAGACCCCTGTCCAGAGCAGTCAGAGATGGAACAGACCACTTGTTCAAAGGGGACAGGAGACACACAAGCCCTCTTGCCACAACTGACTAGGAGCTGCCTAATCATGAACCCCTGAAGCCATGGGCAGACACCAGTGCAAAATACATATAATAATATAAAGAACAACAAGGCAACTCCAGAAGAAACTGGTGGTTCTACAACTACAAGACCTGAATGGAGCAATGAAGAGGAAACAGAAGGGAACAACACCAAAAACACTTTTATAAAGATTATTGAAGGCTTCAAAGAAGATATAAGAAATTCCCTTAAAGAAATAGAAGATAATACAAACAAAATATTGGAAGAGATGAACAAATCCTTGAAAGAAAACCAAGAAAAGGTAAACCAAAAAATGAAAGAAACATTCCAGGAAATAAAAACTGAAATAGAAGCAATAAAAAAAAACTGATTCTAGCTTTTTAATACATGTATCTATGTAACTGTTCTTTCTTTGTTCTTTTGTTGCCCCAGTTAGGTCAATCCCTGAAGCCATACAGGGAGCAAGCAGTAGGGAGCATCAGAAAATGAGAACATTCAGAATACAAAGGAAAACATGTCTAGATTGGAAAAGCATGCTTGGATTTTTAGCCACTATCTGAAAACAGGATGAAATAAAAGGAAAATTAGAACTCAAACTGAGACTTAGCAGTGAAGATCTGCAAAATTCTGAATCAAGGGAGGAGTTTCTGGAAAGGACAAATACATCATCTTTGGGTGAATCAGCTTTTTTTGGGAGGGATAGACTCCAGACTACCTAATGGCAGGCCCAACTGTATTAACTTATACAGGAGAAGACAATAATATGAAATGTTCTAATCTTTAGAGTAGATTATAATATCAAGTTTCTACTCAGGAACAATAGTGGCGAATTGGAGCTCTGATGCTTTCCTCTGTAGTGGCACCAGAGAATCAGGTGTGAGCCAAAGCCAACCATGAGGGAAAAGTGCCACCTTCAATGGCCTCCTAAAACTGCTGCCAACACTTTTTCTGAGATTTCTCCTAAAACTGCATCTGCAATGGCGGTTTCGTTTGTTTCCATGTTTGTGTTTCTTGGACCTTTTAATTGAGAACAATGTTACAAACTAGAAGTACCTTTCAAAGTATTCATTTCACAGGTAAGGAAACTTAGATTCAAAAAGCTTACATACCTTTCAATCTTTAACAAAATCCAACCTGAAAAAATACTCTTCTTTATGATAATAGTAAATGACATACTTAATCATGCAACTGAAATTTTATTATAAAGCATGTTCTGAAATTCTTTCTAGACCATACTTTCCCTTTGTCCTCAGTTATAGAGTAGTCATCTACACAACTGGTTCAAAAGATTCTAAATGGAAGATGCTACTTTCACATACTTGGTTAAACTAAATATGCTGCCCTCTCTTAAAATTCTCTTTATTTGGGTAAAGTTTCTAAGGAAATATGGCATCTTGCTGCCTCCTTACCTATCGTTACTACTAGTAAGAAAATAGTGGGACAATGGGACTGTCTGCAGCCTGCCCAGGGAGGGGATGGGGAGTTGGGGAGAAGAAAAAATGACCAGATGTGTTGGGAGGGGGAAGGGACCTTGAATGGGGATATACAGGGATGGAAAAAAATCAGAGGGAAAGCTGAACATAAAGTAATTTTATGTGTAGCAAATTATCTGCATTATCACCCTTGATAAGTCATGCTTATGATTTTTATTTTCTTTATAGTTATTGTTAACTTATCAGCATTTTAAATTCAATTTGCTGTTTTTCTTGGTAAATACAAAATAAAAATAAAAAAAGAAAATAGAATTATTTGTTACTCTAAAAACTCTATTTTCCTAAAGCTCTCATTTGCATTAACCAAGAGAGATCTTTGTTATTTATTGGCAACTCTGAAAAAGCTCTGTTCTCTTCACCAGTTTTCAAAGGGGAGTGACTCTCTAATGGACACTTACATTGAGCTTTATAAGATAACATCACCTTTGCTGTCTGTTTACCTAACAAGTACAATACAAAATATTTTTTATTTTGTAGGCACTTGTCAGGCATTTCTATTATGAATGCAGTTGGACTGAAGCAAAAGTAAGGTGACATTTGAGAATTTATTATTTTTTCAAACCCATTCACTTTTCTTTATGTATTGAAATATGACTAGGAGATTAGAAATCTTTCATTCAAATACAAGAAATGATTTTAAAGTGGGTTACATAATGCAGGATTTTAAACCTTATGATATCAATCAGAACATAGAAGAACTATCTCAGATGAGGCTTAACTGAGAAAATACTTGATAAATTTACTGCATTATGCCTCTATCTGTATCCACTTATTCCTAATGTAGCTTTCTTTACTAACACAAAAGGTAACCTACACATACTAGGAGTGCTATGATTTCTCATTTCTGTCTGGAATATGCTAGCCCAGAAGGCTGTAACTTGTTGATCCTTCCAAAAATAAAGGAAAAAGAAAACTCTAATGCCTTTAATAAAATATATACATTTCTTTCTTTCTAAATCTGGAAGTGAAGTTTCCATAACTCATCATGTTTTGGTCTCTTGTCTGCTATCAGAAAACTCAGAACTATATTTAGAGTTCCCCTTTAAAAATACAGCTTCTAAAGACTGGGCAGTGGTGGCATACCCCTTTAATCTCAGCACTTAGGAGGCAAAGTCAGGCAGATCATTGTAAGTTCCAGTACCTCCTGGTCTAATAAAGTGAATTCCAGGATAAACATGGCTGTTATATAGAAAAACACTTTCTCAAAAAACAGCAAAATTATAGATTCCCACTCTCTTTGATATGTGAATCTCTTTTACCATTTTACAGTTATTATTATCTTATTCTGTATACATTTTAATATTTTCATGTTTTCAATCCATCTTGGAGAACATCTGACACACAAATTACATTTAAAATTTTAACGTTTCTCTATCACATATGTGCAGGCCCTAAATGTGACTACATAAACCTATGCCCACCCCTTCTCTTAAAAAGCAAAGCCATGTTATTGTTCCTCTCTCCTTCTGTCCTGCTTCTCTGCTTCTGTACCCACCTAGGAACTCTCTTAAATAAACTCTCGTGTGGCCTTGGTAATGTGAGCATGTGTCTCGTCTCATGTGTGAAACCAATACAGACCACTATTGAGATACAAAAGTATCATAAACTGCATAATCCATTTAAGACCGTAGATGGTGACAAAGACCTAAATAATTCAATAGAATTGTCAATTGAAGTAGACAGAGAATTGGTTTTGGTGGAAAAGAAGTTACAGGATGCACATGTGGATCATATGGATCGAGATTTCATTCTGAGTATTTTACCCCCTAAGCATTCTCTTACAGAAAAATTTTAATGCAAAGGGAAAATATTATAGTGAAATGAATATTCCTACCACATACACCAAGTAAGAAAGTAAAGACATATGAAAAAGATTTGTGATTTTTAGCAAAAAATTAAGGTTTTATCAATTTACTGAAATTGAACCTGCAGAAATCATTAATCTTTAACTAATGAAAGAATTGACCAGTAATGGGCAGAAAGTAAACCTTGGCAAAGAGCTTGCAATAATTTTTGGAAGATATCAACAACATATATCCCCCAAAGCAAACAAATTCAATTTATAATGAGAACAAACTAGATTCTTCCTCATGTTGTATGGGATACATCCATTTCTGAAGCCCCTACATTTTATACTGATACAAACAAATCAGGAAAGTCAGGTAATAAATCAAAAAATGTAAGTAAAGTGGCTCAAAGCCCTTACAATTCTGCTCAAAATCCAGAATCATATGCTATCATGATGGTATTGGTAGATTTTACAGAACCTCTTAACATAGTCATTGACTCTCAGTTTGCAGAATTCTTTTACATATTGAAACTGTCAATCTTATTAATGATGAGTCAGAACTAACTTCATTACTTATTCTGCTACAAGAAATAACCATGAATAAAATCATATCTTCTATATAACACACATCTGATCTCATACAACTATGCCAGGCCCTCTACCACAAGTTAATGATGATATTAATAAGTTATTCACAGGAAATGTGCTAGAGGTCTCAGAGTTTCATAAAGAACATCATGTCAATAGCAAAGATTTTTAAAAAAGATTTCTCCATCAGTTGTCAACAAGTCATAAAGATTGTAAAATGTTATTCCACCTTTTTGTTCTATAGCCAAACTCCATTACTAGCAGGAAGAAATTCTAAGGTATACTAGAAATGAAATTTTGCAGATGGATGTGTTACATTTTACAAAATTTTAAAAATTAAAATATGCATATTATATAATAGATACATTTTCAGGATTTCAATGGCAACTGCTTTGAGTTCAGAAAAGCTTGATCCTGTGATCACGTATTTGCTGGAATTTATGGCCGTCATGGAAATAACTGTACAAATTAAGACTGACAGTTCTCCAGCAATATGTCTTTAGTAAAATGAAACATTTTTAATTTTTAATTGTACTGGGACTTCAAGTTTTCTTATTAATAAGAAAAATGCAAAATTTCTGTATCATATCAGAAGAGCCACCTAATATGGGAGAAAAGAATAACAAAAAATAAAGGGCAATTCTATTATTACTAATCTCATGCTGAATACATGTTTTTATAAAAATTTCGAAGATTATATATATTTTAAATTTTTCATGATATTGATGTTTATATAGAGTACTAATTAACTCTAGAGAAAAAGGCTTCATCTAAATTCATATGCATTGTTCTGGGTTTGAGTCTTTTATCAGTTTTCTGCAGTGAACCATGACAATGCCTAATTGCTACCTTTGAAACATCCAAAAGGAAGATGTGGCCCCACAATGTTAATTTCACATGGACAATGAAAATGCCACTAGTCTGACAAACACCACCCAAAGATCATATTTGGACTACAAACTGCTCAGGACAATTTCAAGGTGGCTAGCTGAGATGAACCACCTTCATAGACTCGTCAGGACTTGAGACAAGCCCTGCACATTCCTGTCATATAGAAACTGGATTATAAATGATATACCTACTTATTTCAGGACTTGACAATTAAAGAGGGTTTTTTTTTTCTTTTCAGGATTCTCTAAAGATACTGTTTCCCCAGAAAGCAGGAAATAAATTTTAGAAGATCACACATACTTTCCCAAGAGTTATAGTGGGTGGTTTTTGGTATTTAAATGGGTTATGGATAATTGTCATTGTTTAGGGTAATTGATTACAAATTGTTATTGGTTAAACTTAAGAAAAAGCTAAATTAGGAATATTAGATTCAGAGTTTTTGTATGAAAAATAAAAAAAGGAAAAATATATAATAGGATATAACAATAGATTATTGAATCTAGTTTTAAAAAGCAATTACTCATTTTAAATATTTTATACTAGGTTTGATTCTTCATATATTATATACATATTGTGCATATTGATACAAAGTTGACATTAATATTGTTACTGTACATATATTTCTATACTTGTTCAAAGTACTGTGCCTATACATTTCATTTAGCAATGTAATGCAAATTGCTAGTTCTTCAAAGTTATTATTACCAACTAATTATAATATAAAAATATAAGTTAGTAGTTAGAAATTACAATCACACATAGTTATATTGAATGCATTTTCAAGGTCAAATAGATATATTTTAGATAGACAAGTCTTCATACACTTCAGAGATCTATAGAATATGGCATGTAAGATATTTTAATAACATAGGTTCTTATTATTTTTATGACAGTGAGACCTGTCTCTTCCTGGCAGCACCAATCTACTTCCAGACAATGATGAGTATTGAAGAAACTCCATATGGAGTTCACTTTCTTTGGGGCGAATGTTAGTCACTGGACAGGAAATTGTACTTGCCTTGACTGTTTGACAGTATGTTGCATAAACTGGACATGCGGGACCTATAGGAAAGTGATCTCTGAACTTTTTCAGAATAAGCCAAGGTGGTCCTTTAGATTCAGGTAACCAGATGTCCCTTTTATTTCCAAAACTTGGAAGTTGCTTACAATGTTCTTTCTGTTTACTTGGGTAATATTATATCTTTCTGTGGTCTTAGATGGAGTTGAAGTTCAGGTAGTTATAATTATAGTTTTTCTTAGTCATAATAAAAGGTAAAGTAGATATAAAACTTTGAATTCATAAGAATAAGGTAGATGATAGAATATTTTATTTTGCTAAATATAAGTAAACTATATATTATAACTGTAATTCTTACTTGATAGCTTTTTTATTCTTTATTTATTTTGTATTTATCAAGAAAAACAGTAAAATTAATTTAAACTGCTGAAAAGATAACGATAACAATAAAGAAGATAAAAATCATAAGCATGACTTATAAAGGGTGATAATGCAAATAAGATTGCTACACATATATTTACTTTGTGTTCAGCTTTCCCTCTGAATTTTTTTTTCCATCCCTGTATATCCTTATTCAAGGTCCTTCCCCGTTCCACCACATCAGGTCATTTTTTCTTCTCCCCAACTCCCCATCCCCTCCCTGGGCAGGGAGCAGACAGTCCTATGGTCCCACTGACCCAATAATGCTTGGATCAGTCTCCACTCCTGGCAAATCCAGTTTTGTACCCCCTCTCTCAAGAGTGAGTCAGGTGTTCCTATAGTTGGACTGGGGTCCGAAGGATCAGTCCAGGGTGTCTCTGATCCCAAGCTGTTCAGTGGTTGTGGTTTGTCGCTTGGGCATGCTTGGCTTTTTTTCTTGTTTGTTTGTTTAGAGACCACTAATGAGTGAGTACATCCCCTGTTTATCTTTCTGAGATTGTGATACCTCTCTCAGGAGGATATTCTCCAAATCCATCCATTTTCCTGCGAATTTTAGGATATCATTTTTTCTTACTGCTGAGTAGTACTCCATTGTGTAGATGTACCACAGTTTGTTAATCCATTCTACAGTTGAGGGACATCTAGGTTGTTTCCAGGTTCTTGCTATTACAAATAATGCTGCTATGAACATAGTTGAGCTAATACCTTTGGAGTATGAATGTGCCTCTTTAGGGTATACACCCAGAAGTGGTATTGCTGGCTCCTTGGGTAGATTGATTCTCAATTTTCAGATAAACCACCATATTGCTTTCCACAGTGGCTGAACAAGCTTACATTCCCAACAACAATGGAGGAGTGTTCCCCTGGCTCCGCATCCTCTCCAACATAGGCTGTCATCTGTGCCTTTTATCTTATCCAATCTAACAGGTGTTAGGTGGTATCTCAAAGTTGTTTTGATTTGCATTTCTCTGATGGCTAAAGATGAAGAGCACTTTTTCAGGTGCCTTTCAGCCATTCGTAATTCCTCTGCTGAGAATTCCCTTTTTAGATCTGAACCCCATTTTTTGATTGGGTTATTCAAGGTTTTGGGCTCTAGATTCTTGAGCTCTTTATATATCTTAGAGACCAGTCCTCTATCACATGTAGGGTTGGTGAAAATCTTTTCGCATTCTGTAGGCTGTCATTTGTAGAGAGCTGCCTGCTGCTGTACCCTAGAGATGGTGCTGATTTCCGGCCTCCACCCCCCCCCCCCGTGGGTGAGTGCTCTCTTTTGATAAACAACTCCTTATTTGGCTTGAGCCAGGGGCGTGGTTTGCTGTTGCGTATGTGGACCTATGAGCTGTGCCCACGTGGCTTATTGAGATTGGATGCCCTGAGAGTTTCTAGTTAGTGGGTGGGGTTTCCCAGGGAGGAGAAGTAGAGAGAAGGACAAAGGAAGAACAATTGTAAAGGTCCCGAATAAACTGCTGAAAGAAGATCCTGGGTGTTGCGCTTTCCTTGCTGGCAAGGTTGCACGCGACAAGTGGTGGCCCGCACTGGAAGCAACTCCTGCGAGCTTCAGGCATCAGAACTTTCTGCAGTCGGGGGGGGGGGGGGTCGACCGGTAAGTCCCAGGTAAATTGGGATCCACAATCAAAGCGGGTAGCTCTGACCTGTAGATAAGGCGGAGAAGAGGGAGCTCACTGACGAGTGGGTGTAACCTCTTGTAGCCGTGGACCCATGGCAAACTTGAGCTTAAAGGATGCACGGCAACCTTGAGCTTAAAGTGAA
>PVIH01026515.1:0-18600 GCA_004025045.1 Sigmodon hispidus | reverse complement strand
AAAAAAAAAAAAAAAAAAAAAAAAAAAAAAAAAAAAAAAAAAAAAAAAAAAAATCAAAGGAAAGAGGAAAGAAGGGCTGGTAGGATGGCTCAGTGGGTAAGCACATTAAACACCTTCCTGGGATGCCTAGGACCATCATGGTGGAAGGGTACAAATGATTCCTGAAAGTTATCCTCTGAACTCCATAAGTGGGCGCACAATAAACAAATAAAATGTAGTTAAAGGGGCTGGAGAGATGGCTCAGCGGTTAAGAGCACCCTCTGCTCTTCCAGAGGACCCGGGTTCGATTCCCAGCACCCACATGGCAGCTAACAACTGTCTGCAGTTCCAGTTCCAGGCAAACACCAAGGCAAATAAATAAATAAATAAAGTTTGTTTTTTTTTTTTTTTTTTAAAAATGTAGTTAAAAAAGAAAAAGAACGTGAATATGTTGGCATAATACCACCACATGGGAGGCTGAAGACTGTCTCAAATTAGAGGCCAATCTATTGCACACAGTATGTCAGGGCAGTCAAGATCCAGCGGCAACACAGCAGGACCCTGTTACCAACAGGACACGTCTATAATCCCGGCAACTAGGAGGGACAGGCAGATGGATCAAGAGTTCAAGGCTGGGGGCTGGAGAGATGGCTCAGCGGTTAAGAGCACCGTCTGCTCTTCCAGAGGACCCAGGTTCGATTCCCAGCACCCACATGGCAGCTAACAACTGTCTGTAGTTCCAGTTCCAGGCAAACACCAAGGCAGATAAATAAAATAAATAAATAAAGTTAAAAAAATATGTTTGCAATTAAAATAGAATTATATCAAAAAAAAAAAAGAGTTCAAGGCTGGGGCTGGAGAGATGGCTCAGAGATTAAGAGCACTGGCTGCTCTTCTAGAGAGCTTGGGTTCAGTTTTTAGCACCCACATGGCAGCTCACAACTGTTTGTAACCCCAGTGCCAGGGGATCTGACACCCTCACACCAATGCACAGAAAATAAATTAAAAAAAAAAGTTCAAGGTCAGCCTGAACTATGTGAGACTCAGTCTCAAAAAAACCAAAGCCAGTTCACTAACCAAACCAACTACACGGTAAGATGCCATTTCACACCTAGCAAGATGACAGGATGAGATTTCTTGTGTAAGGTTTGGCATGCTGGGGGGGAGCAATCCTGAGGGAGCAGCCCTGAGGAGGATAACTTTAGATGACACGTCTGCTTTGGAAAACACCCTGGCAGTCCTTCAAATGATTACACACAGCCTAGCCACATGATCCAGCAATTCTACTATCAGATAACAGACTGAAGGGAACCAAAACCATGTTTTCATCACAAAAAAACCTTTCATAATAGCAGTTTTCATATCATCCATGAAATGTTCAATGGATAAACTCATCCGCTGCAGCAGGACCAATTGACAATAAAAACAAAGCAGATATTGATGCACACTCCCAAGGTTTGAGGAAGAGAAAAAGATGTCTACATGGCTAAGTGAAAGAAACCAACTCATATTGGGGGTGGTAACCAGCACTGGAAGGTGAGGCCCAATGATCAGGAGTTCAAAGCCAGTCTGTGCTACAGAGTCAGACCCTGTCTGAACTAAGTTTTGGAGAGATGGTTCAGAGGTTAAGAGCACTGGCTGTTCTTAAGTGAGTGGGCCAGAGTTCAGTTCCTTGTATCCAAGGCAGGTGGCTCACAGCTGTTACTCCAGCTCCAGGCCTCTGACATCTCTGGCCTCGGTAATCACTCACACATATCCACACACAGACACATACCTACATATAATTAAAAACACTCAAAAGAGCCTGGAGGTGGTGGTGCATGCCTTTAAGCTCAGCACTTAGGAGCTGGAGGCAGGTGGATTTCAGTGAGTTTGAGGTCAGCCTGGTCTATAGAGAGAGTTCCAGGACAGCCAGGGATACACAGAGAAACCTTGCCTCGAAAAACAAACCAACGAAACAAAACAAACAAACAAAAAACTCCAACCAACCAACCAACCAACCAAAAAACTAAAAAGAGTAGTATATGGTGGTGCACATGCAGGCAGTTAAGAATCTAGCCTGGTCTACATAGTGAATTCCAGGTTAGCCAGAGCTACATAGTGAGACCTTATCTCAAAACAAAACCAAATCAATAACAACAACAAAACCCCCCAAAGAAATATTATAAAGATACAAAATAAAAACAAAGTCTTAAATATAAAAATAAAAGACATATGACCAGGGGCTGGAGAGATGGCTCAGTGGTTAAGAGCACCGTCTGCTCTTCCAGATAGACCCGGGTTCGATTCCCAGCACCCACATGGCAGCTCACAACTGTCTGTAGTTTCAGTTCCAGGCAAACACCAAGGCAAATAATTAAATAAATAAATAAAAAGTGTTAAAGGCCTGTGCCATCACTGGCCTATTAAAAAAAAAAAAAAAAAAAAAGACATATGACCTCAGCCACAACACGCTTACACAGGCAAGCCTCTGGATTTGAATCCTACATAGAAAAAACAAAACAAGGAATAAAAACTATAAAAACCAAGATGTGCTAAAACAAATCCAAACCCAAAGTTCCAGTCCTGAAAGAAGCAATGATTGTTTTTATTATCATGCCTTTTATATTTATATTTTTTTTACGACAGGGCTTCACAACCCAAGCTGACCTAAGTCACTGTAGAGTTATCCTGGTCTCTATCTCCCAGATTCAGATCACTAGGCTACAGGTTTTAATGATTAACCCTGCCAAGTTTTAACTTATTTTAAAACAGATTTTATTAACTTATTCTATTATTATTATTATTATTATGTGTATGTGTTCCATGTGTCCCTGATACCCATGGGAGCCAGAGACGCTGTAGCTAGGTGCCAGGAATTGAATTCAGAGCAAGCAGTAAGGGCTCTTAGCCCCGGAGCCATCCCTTCAGATCCCAGTTTTAATTTTATTATTATTTTTGTTGTTTATTATTGTTATTAAAGACTGGGTCTCACATTGTAGCTTATTGTGTACTGGAACTCACCATGTAGCGCAGGCTGGCCTTAAATTTATAGCAATCCCTCTGCCTCTCAACTGCTGGGATGATAGAAGTGAACCACCAGGAATGACTTGCTATGTTTTTTAAACCATCTCAGGATTTAATCTCCTGTGACAGTCCCCCCACCCGCCCTGAGGCCTGTCCTACCCTGCCCAAACCCACAGTCTAGAGAGTGGCATCTCCCTGTCCAGGCCCTTTAGGTCTTTCCACGTCTTGTAATAAAACTGATCTCAGGACACTCTTTCTGGACTGCTCTGGCCTCTCCTCTCTGTCACCATCCCCTTCACCTGCTGTACGTCTTCCCATTCCTCAGTTTACCTCACTGTTTCCTGCCTCCCAGACTTTAGACATATTGTGCTCTCTGCCTCAGATCCCTCCCTTCACCCTCTTTCCCTGAATCCCTAAGTCACTTTTCTTTTCTTTTTTTTTTTTTTTAAAGATTTATTTATTTATTATGTATACAGTATACCAGATGTCATCATAGGTGTTTGTGAGCCACCATGTGGTTGCTGGGAATTGAACTCAGGTCCTCCAGAAGAACAGTCAGTGCTCTTAACCTCTGAGCCATCTCTCCAGCCCCCCTAAGTCACTTTTCTTTGTTCCATCAAGACTCTGTACTGACCTAGGAAAAACTGAGAGCCCTTGGAAGGGGGGGGGGTCACATTTGCTTCTGTCTTCCCACACTTTACAAACAGAAGCTCAAGCTCCTCACCCGCTGTGGACCTGAGTTCCAAGATGGACCTGTGGTTCCTGGATAAGGAGCCTCAAACAGCTCATTATTGCTTCTGCTGCTCAGTTCTAATCCCAGCACTCAGGAGGTAGAAGTAGGTAGATCTCTATGAGTTCAAGGCCAGCCTGGTCTACATAGGAATTTCCAGACCAGCCAGGACTACATGGTAAAACATTCTCAAAATAGACAAGCACCATAAAATTTGGGTTGAAATTAAGAGTCACATGCAGAGGCTGAAGAGATGGCTCAGTGGTTAAGAGCATTTGCTGCTCAACCAGAGGATCTGGGTTCGAGTCCTAGGACCCACATGGTGGCTCACAACTATCTATAACTCCTTGCCAGGAAGTTGTGGCATTTGCCTTTAATCCCAACACTTGGGAGCCAGAGGCAGGTGGATCTCCGTGACTTTGAGGCCAGTCTGGTCTACAGAGTGAGATCCAGGACAGCTAAGACTACACAGAGAAACCCCATCTCAAAAAAACAAAATCCTGGCTGGAGAGATGGCTCAGAGGTTAAGAGCACTGACTGCTCTTCCAGAGGTTCTGAGTTCAAATCTCAGCAACCACATGGTGGCTCACAACCATCTGTAATGAGACCTGATGCCCTCTTCTGGCCTGCAGGTGTACATGCAGGCAGAACACTATACATAAATAAAATAAATCTTAAAACAAAACTGTCTATAAGTCTAATTTTGGAGGATCTGAACCTTTCTTCTGGTCTCCATGGGCACTACCAGGCAAGTATGAAAGTGATGTATAGACAGACATTCATGCAGGCCAGAAACCATATACATAAAAAGAAAAAAAGAGACAAGAATCAGATACAGTTAGTAGCTACCTAACAGCACACATTCTGTGTTTGTTTGTTTGCTTTGTTTTTGTATTTATTTATTTGGCAGGGTGTTACTCTGTAGCCCAGATTAGCACAGAACTCACTATGTAGCTCAGGCTAGCATCAAACCTGTTGTTTCCTGAGTAGTAGGAATACAGCTGTGAAACATCTGGTCAGGCTTTGTGTTAAGTTTTTATTTTTAAATAAACTCAGCTATAGAGAAGTTGGAAGAGTCTTCCAACTTGCTTCCCCTTTTTACTTATATACATAGAAAAGAATTTGCAGAATTTATATTTGCATAACAATATACTCATACTTGTACAACTCTGTCTGTTTCTCTTCCTGTTTGAGAGTAAATTGCAAAGTTCATTCACTTTTACGCCTTTTCGCTGCCTAACCCAGTCCATATAAACCCACATAGCAAACAAACATCTGACATGCTGTAACTATCTCAGCTAGAATGTAGAAGGTAATCAGAAAGCTCAAAACTAATCAGAAAGCTCAAAACAATGAATGAACCCCAAGAAATCGTTACTTCCCCAAATGTCTCGTGCTTGTAAAGGAGGATCCCGGGGCCCTGGGCTAAGCAGATGGGGAAGAGATTTCACAGTTCTGACTACTGTTCAGACCACCTTGCAGGACACAGGGGCCAGCATGATGATGATGCTGGTGGTGACCACATCTTGACCGGGCCTGCTTGCTTATGGATATCTCTTTGCTTCTATTTAAACTCATGATTTTTGTCAAGATTTTGAAAGATGGACCTGAGTAGGGGAGGTTGTTACAAGGCCTTTCCAACATGCCTACATTGAATATATCTTATTCTGCTTTCAATAGATTTTTTTCTCATTAATTGCCCTACTGAGGACAAGTGGTTGGGCCTGGCTGCTAGGCTCAGACTTCACACACACACACACACACACACACACACACACACACAGCAACTTAATACATTTTGATCCTCTGTGACCAATTAAAAACATTCCAGAGCTCACCATGACCCTAATTTGGAAAGTACTAGATTGTAACAACTCTACAAAGTAGCAAATATTATCATACCTACTTTGAAGATCCGGGAACTGAGGCAAGTTTAGGTAACTAGCCATGACCACACAGTTATGAGTGGAGAAAGCCAGAGCTGAATTCAAGGCTGGTTTATAATCTTTAATACCAGTTGAGTTGGCTAAGGAGTATTCACGCCCCATTAACTACAAATGGGCTTTGGTCCTAAATACTTTCTACATTGTGAGTCATTTAATCAGTGCCCTGTTTTTTACCTATTTATTTATTACTTTTATTTGTGTGAGTGTATGGGGTCAGAAGTCAACTTTTCTGAGTTATTTCTCTTCTTCCACCATCTGGGTTCTGAGAATTCAACTCAAGTTGTTCGGTACCTTTACCCAGCAGCCCATCTTTCTGGCCCACAGTACCATTCCACTGTTGGTTCTCTCTCTCAGTTGTGTATTTATTTTACAGATATTCAGGTCTCTAACTGAAGCTGACGAGGCATCTAACCACACTAACGTGGCAGGTGGTATACCTGGCTGCTTCTATGTGCAGAATGAACCGGAGTCCGTGTTTGTCAGACCTTTGACCCTATGAAATGACATGGAGAGAATAAAACTCCAAGTCCCTCCCTAGCCACATGTTTTCCTTGGAGGTACTGGAAGGGCTCTGTGTACAGGGCCTTGAGCAATGTCAATGGTCCTACTGCACCAATCCCCCACCAAAGGTGCATCCCAAGCAGGAGCTACACTACCGAGCTGTATATCCCCAGATTCCTTCTCAACTTTTGTTTTTCGTTTTTCCCTTTCCTGTTTTCTGACAGAGAGAGGCCTTTCTGAGTCACTGAGAGAGAAGGAAGACCAGGCCTCCAGGAATGCTTGTGTGCAGTTCCATTTGTGACCAGCAGGGTGAGCCAGCGGTAAACAGTGGTAGTGGGGATTAAGGTGCTGGTTTTAACACAAACAATCCACAAATTCACAGTGACTCAGCGCTTCTCAACTTCTCCATGCCCTTCTCTGTTCCTCCTTAGGAATAATTTATCAGCAGTTTGCTTTAGTTTCGTTGTTTTGAAACAGGGTCTCAGGTTGCCCACGATGGCCTTGAACTTGTTTTGTAGCTAAGGACGGTTTTGAATTCCTGAGATCTGCCTCCTCAGTGCCAGGATCATAGATGCACACCACTACAGCAAACTGGTTTTCACTGGGAGGCCCAGGGCTCTCTCCTTTGCCATGAATTAAAAATTCTTACTAAGTTCTTGGTGAGGATATCCCCTGAAAAAAAAAGGAGCTTTTAGAACAAGCTTCACCAAAAAGCAGGGGCTGGGTGGGAATCAGCCAAGACAAGGTTCCTGGTGGCCTCCACCCTTTTGGGGAGCTCTGATAGTCAATATCTTAGGAATCACCAAAGCTAGCAAGGGTGAGGCCCTTTATCTGGAACTTTCAGGCCTGGTTAACTTTTAGACTGAGGGCCAGGGGGACGCTGGGGGATCCTGTGCTCTCTCCCAGGGCAGCAACAA
The DNA here is from genome assembly GCA_004025045.1 of Sigmodon hispidus. Classification (NCBI taxonomy): domain Eukaryota; kingdom Metazoa; phylum Chordata; class Mammalia; order Rodentia; family Cricetidae; genus Sigmodon; species Sigmodon hispidus. Next base: position 11,521 of record PVIH01026515.1, on the reverse strand, counting down.
AGTTTTAGCTCACTAACCGTTCCAGAATCGCTATTTCAAGATTGTCACTTCATACTGTGATCTTTTCTATTCTGCCTTTGCAGTAACTGGCTGTCTAACCTTTTTGATGTTCTGTTCTGTGGCTAAGCTTTGAGCCTGTGAACTTTTGTTTCTTTATTTTTGGGGGTGGGGTGTTTAAGAGCATGAACCAGGTTCAAATCCAGCCAAGTACCAGAAAGTCATTCTCTGGGCCTCAGTTTTCTTATCTGTCAAGTGAGGTAATACTAATTCCCGTTCCAAATGAGGGCCACCAGGATTCAACACTGTATGTAGGGAGATGATCCAGCTGGCTGGGCACCAAATTGCTGCTGGCTCAGAAAATCTTTCCTGAGTGTGCTAACTAGGACCACCACCTCAATTACAGACACATTTCACAAGAGCCCCTGGTTTACATATAACTGTCAGCGGGTCCTCCGGGTCCTCCACGGTTAATTCCTATGCTTTTAACTTACATAAATCTGAATCTGAGAGTCCTTCATTTCCGCCCCAGTGACCACCCGCTGGCCCCACAGGCTGGGCCACACGGCCACCTGTGTTCTCTGCCCGACCCCAGGACGACCTTTCCCAGCTCTCCACCCGGGAGTTCATGACTTTCCTTCCCACCCGCCCCGGTTCCTGCCTGCTTGCACCGCCTGCGCCAATGTGGTGAGCCCGGTCCTGCCGGTGGCACCGAAGATCGCAATCTTCTTGACAGCCATGCTGCAGGGTCCTGGGTCGGAAAGGCTGAGAACTCCGAAGATGCGCGGGAAGCCAATGGCTGCAGGGTAGCGTGCTGTCCGCCTTTCTGCAAGCAGAGGAGGGGGCGGGGCCGGATGAGGGTCCCGCCTTAGCCACGCCCCTCCATTTTGGGTTCAAAGGGTGGGACTGAGTCGACCATAGTCCCCGCTGGGAAGAGCGCGAGTGGGCGGAACAGGAGAGTCAGATTGCATTTTTTCAGAGTCTGTTTTTGATAGGCGCTTACAAGTGGAGGCCACGCCTCCAACTAGGGAAGGAAGTGGGCGGGGCTAGAGCAGTTTGTCACTCCACGCTCAGCCTCCCAGAGCCAGCCACCCTTTGTGGGCGGAGCCAGGAGGGGCAGGGCCTGCCAGGGAACCACGCCCACCGCGCTCTCCTTGCTCACGCCCCCTTTCCCTAAGCCTGCGCTTGGGTGTCTCGCCTCCTCCCAGCAAGGAAGAGGTGTGTTTGGGGGGGTGTGATTCTTCTGTACCCGTGTGACCCTCGGTGGCCACAGGGACAGCATGGTTGTGGGCTATACCCTGCTCCATTCCTTGTGTTACAATTGTGTATAGAAGTTATTTGTAGCTGTGGGGTGGGTGATACTGTGAAGGGGAATTCTGTCAGCCTATATGATATGGTGTGAATGTGTGAGATAATCTGGAATGGAGTGTGGCACTTTCGGATTGCAATGGTTTCTGACACCACATGTGTCCTCTGTGGATGTGTGATAATATGGTCTCACTTATGTATGGCTGTGTATGACATTTGCTGTGATTCCCTTTGTTGAGGCTGTGATATGTGGGTATATAGCAACACAGGGTGTGTTATCTCCTGTGCCTTGGCAACTAGTGTGACTGTACTTGTGAGCTTTGTGATGTATGAGTGTAGATGCTCTGTGATACCTTGGGAGTGCCAACCACATTGGTGGTGGTAGCTGTATCTGAATGTGTGACCCTACAGGGCACTTTACACTGTATAGATAATTGCATGTGACAATATTCGTGGCAGTGACCTTAATTGTGTCATAATGTGACCTTACAGGATACTAGTTCATCTTAGAACACTGGTCAGGTGACTTCAGGTGACCCTTACATTGTCGTGGCGGCTGTATCCGAGTTTATCACAATGTATGGCCCTGCAGGGCACCATACACTTCATGAGCGACAATGTATGACACTATTGGTAGTGGCTATACCTGAGTGTGTCTTAGCGAATGACCCTGCAGGGCACATCCCAGAGAGAAAAAACACTGCAAATGACTGTGTTACAGTTCGAAGGTTTGACCCTGCGCGACCCCACGCGAAAGAGTGACACCGTAAGAGTGTGCATGTGGAGGAGAGAATGTGTGTGACGTTGCCAGAGGCCCCGTGTGTGTGAGTGGCAGTGTGGGAGTGTGTGACGCTGCCTCGAGCGCTCGCGAGCACGCCTGTGCATCACACGCGTGGCCCGGTGTGTGACAGCGCGGGCGGCGGGGTGGCGTGCGGGAGGGGTCCCGGGGGCGCGCGGAGCTGCAGCGGCGCGTGGGGGAGGCGCGGCGACGGCGGCGCATGCGGATCTGGCCGAGCGGCGGGCCGGCGGGGCCGAACAGAGCCGGGCCCGGCCCGGCGGCGAACGCCCGCAGGGAAGGCGGTGCTGCGCGGCGAGCATCGGGGACCGCATCGGCGGCCGGCGCCCAGGTGAGCGGCGGTGTGGACGGCGGCCCTTCCCCAGCATCTCCCCACCTGGCCCAGCTTCATCCCCCGCATCCTGGCGGGCCCGAGCCCACAGGTCTGCTTAGCCGGGTGGAGGCTTGGGATCCAGCGTGCAGCGAGCCCCTCATCTCCACTTAGCCTAGCCTCTGAGCCAGGCATGGGTCACCCCAAGGCCTTGTCCTTCCTAGGCCCCCCTCCTTCGCATGGTAACTGGACTATAAGGGCAGAGAGGCACAGCTTTGGAAGGGTTAAAGTATTGGATCTCATCTCAGCGCCCAGATGGCCTTTGCTAGGGCCGGCAGGACCCCCTCTTCTCATACACCCTCTACCTCCACCCCCAGAGGCCAGAGCAGCTCTGGGCCTTGTAGAGAGCTTGCCAAGTGCTAATCGCATCCTCTGGCCCAAGTATCCTCCATTGGGGAAACAGTTGTGACCACCCATTAACCGGGAAGGAAATCAAAGCACAGAGAAACAGTTCAAGCCAGAATAAAGCATTGAACCTACCAATTCTTGACTCTTGCTAATACGAAAGTGTGAACATTCAGAGCCTGTTGGCCATGTGGCTCAGTGGTGGATCACATGGAAGTGTGAGTGAGGCTCTGGGTGCGATTCTGCACACCGTCAGAGGAAGAATAAGGAGAGATATGTCTTGTGGGCTTGCTGTGTACCAGATACCGTGTTTGCCGAGCGAGCAACTCATTTCATCTTCAGACACTCTTAGGATTCCCACAGATGATTCAAAGAAGACCAGAGAGGGCAATTGACTTGGCTGAGGTCACACTGGTAGTCTGTAAGTAGCCATGTGGTCACTTGCAGGTTTCTATAGGAGAAGAGCAGAGGACCAGTGAGTTATAGATTGCTTACCAAAAGGAATAATCTACCCTTGGCCACAATTTACAAGCTACTTAGCATCTTAAACTTTCTGGAGTCCGCATCTATCTTTTGAGAAGAAGTGTATTATTCTATAGTTTTAGAGCTAGGCCTGGGGTATGTATGTACAATAGGTGTTTATAATGTATCAGGATTCTAGAGGCAAATAATGCATCAGCCAGCTTTTGCTACTGGAATGCTGTGTAATAAATTACACCCACACACACACTAATTGTCTTGAAACACTAAGCATTTATTTATCTGTTCAGAGTTTAGTAATTTAGGTTAGAGCTGATTGTCCAGTTCACTAGGATGGGGAAGCATCACTGGCTTCTGTTTTGGCTGGAGAGCCTGTGGCTCTGGACCTTCTCTAGTCTAAGGCCAAGGTTAGCCCAAACAGTCTGCTGTGTCTAAGGCTTGGGGCTGGCCAGCTGGCACCTCCCAGTCAACCCTACTGGTCAGGGCAGAGTCACATGCTAGAAGCCAGGGTCAAAAAAAGGATGTGTCCCCAGAACCCACAGACCTTTCTTCCCCAGGAAGTTGGAGAACAGAATAAAGAGTTACACAGCAAAGGACAGTGGCCCCACGGGTGAATATTTGGGAACATTAATACACTCAGTTTGCATCTCAACTGCTGAATTAGCTGTATAACTCAGGCAAGCTAGTTAATTCCTCTATGCCTCAGTGTTCTCTATAAAATGGGCCTAATGACAACTGATCACTAAGGAATTAAATCCATGAAAGTAGATAAAGTCTGGAGCAAGGCAAGATATGTTTGTCACTGCTGCCTTGCGGAGGTTTGCGAAGAAAAGCATTTGGTGTTCTCCAAAGAATACAATGCCTATTTGCTGAGCTGTAGTGTGCTGACTTGGACTCATCACCAATGCTCTCTGAGGTGTTCAGGTTCTGTGGTGTTACTATGGTGACTTCATTTTAAAAAAAAATTATTCAATGCTGGGCATAGTGGAGCATGCCTTTAAATCCTAGCACTTAGGAGGCAGAGGTAAGTGGATCTCTGTGAGCTTGAGGCCAGCCTGGTCTACAGAGTGAGTTCCAGGAAAGCCAGGGCCACACAGAGAAACCCTGCCTCAAGAAACAGAGAATTATTTATCATTTAGTAGTAGCATTTAATGATTTTTTTTCTTTATGCTACGTGTGTTTGCTTGCTTGAGCTTATGTAAAGCATGTGTGGGCAGGAACCGAAGTGACTGGCAGCTGTGAGCCACCGTGTGGGTGCTGGGAACTGAACCCAGGTCCTCTGCAAAAGCCGTAAGTGTTCTTAACCACCAACCACCTGTCCAGCGCATCTCTGCTGTAGCTCAGATAGGTCTAAAACTTGCTGAGCTTTGACTTCCTCCTCACCCTCTCACTTCTGTTTCCCAGGACCTGTGCTGGAATTACAGACATCATCTAGGAATTACAGACATCATCTAACCTGGCCCATCCTGGGGTGTGTGTGTGTGTGTGTGTGTGTGTGTGTGTGTGTGTGTGTACTTGCATGCTTGTGTGCATGCATCAACATTTTTTGTTTTTGTTTTTTCAAGATGGGATTTCTCTGTGTAACAGCCCTGGCTATCCTGGAACTCACTCTGTAGACCAGGCTGGCCTCAGACTCACGGAGATCTGCCTACCTCTGTCTCCCGAGTGCTGAGATTAAAGGTGTGCACCGCCACCACTGCTCAGCTCTTATTGATTTTTTTTTTTTTAAAGGTAGGGTCTCTCACAGGCCTCACTGCCTGGCTAGACAGATTGGCCAGTGAACACTGAGGATCCATGTGTTTCTGCCCCATTTATTACTAGCTAGGGTTACTGATGTATACTACTCTGCTCCACTTTTTACATGGGTGCCAGGGATCTAAACTCAGGGCCTCATGTTTGGGATGCAGGTATTTTACTGTCAGTCCCAGATAATGATGATGATGAAAATTGAGACTAGGTCTCACTATGTATCTCTTGTTGGCCTGAAACGTGCTATGTAGGTCAGGCTGGCCTTGAACTCACAGAGATCCACCTACTTCTACTTTCTGAGTGGATGGGATTAAAGACCTGTGCCATCAATATTATTATTATTAAATGTATTTATCTGTTTATCTATGTATGTATGTATGTATGTATGTATGTATGTATGTATGTATGTATTATGTATTTATTTATTTATTATGTGTTATAGAGTGTTCTGCCTGCAGGCCAGAAGAGGGCACCAGATCTCATTATAGATGCTTGTGAGCCACCATGTGGTTGCTGGGAATCAAACTCAGGTCCTCTGGAAGAGCAGCCAGTGCTCTTAATCTCTGAGTCATCTCTCCAACCCTATTATTATTATTTGATATTGTGTGTATATGTATGTTTAAGCATACATGTGTACAGATATCTTGGGAGGCTGGAGATCAACTTGGGTGCCACCCCCCAGGTAATGCACATCTTGTTTTTGAGACAGGTACTTTGCTTGCCTGGAAGCTCACAGATTAGGCTGGCCATCTGGGGTGCCCCAGGGATTGGTTTGTTGCCACTCTTAGTGCTGAGATTACCAGCATGCACCACTCTATGCCTGGTTTGTTATGTGGGTTCTAGGGACTGAATCAGGTTAGTATACTTTGAAGCAAAGCACATTCCTCACTGAGCTGTCTCTCTAGCCGCTATCATTTGATCCTTTGAGGCAAAAATTTAGCAATGTAGCCCAGGCTAGCCTGAAATTCCTGCTTTTCCTGCCTCAACCTCCCCACTGTGGGATCACAGGCATTGCCCATCACAAGTGGCTTTTTAATTTCCACTATTTATTTATTGGTATTATTATTATTGTTGTGGTCCTCATATGAAAGACTAGAGAAACCCATACTGAGACAGGGGATTGAATACATGGGTGCTTGCTCGCTCAGAAAATTAGAATGGGTCCTCTGGGCTCAGGCCCGGTTCCTTCGCTAACTTTTCTCTCTCCATTCCCAGGCCTTGCCGTCCCCAATGGCCCAAGTTCAAGGGGAAGTGGACAACATGGAGGGCCCATCAGCCTCCAACAACAACAACAACCCTGCGGCCCGTTGGGAGAGCCCAGATCGGGGCTGGGATCGGGAGCCTCCAGCAGCCGCCAACACCGCGGCTTCGCTTTTTGAGTGCTCCCGGATCAAGGCTTTAGCAGGTACCTGGATAAGATGGCCGGCCTCGTGGGTGGAGGAACATAGGGCAGTGGGAGGGGCCCGGGTGTCGCTGGTGTCTCGCTCTTAGTGACTGAGAATCTTCATGGCTGAGAGTCTGGAAGAGTCCAGCTCTGCTAGTGAATGAACGTCCCACTGAGATGGACATGGGTCAGCATCTGTGGTGTCTAATGCATCCACGGCTAGCGAACACTCCAAGTATGGCCAGTGCTCTACTATGGGCTGCTTTAAATTTGATTAATTCTAATGTACTTGAAACAATGAGCTGGGACTCAGGACTGCTGGGAGGTGGGGAGGCAGTGCAGCCTTACAGCTTTGCAAATGCACAGAACTATGGCATTTTTTTTTTTTTTTTTTTTTTTCTGAGACTGGGTTTGTCTATGTAGCCTTGGCTGTCTTGGAGCACACTCTGTTGTCCATGCTGGCCTCGAACTCAGAGATCCTCCTGCCATTGCCTCTTGAGTGTACACCACCACAGCTCAGCAGGATTTGTTTGTTTGTTTTGCTTCTCAAGACAGGGTTTCTTTGTGTAACAGCCCTGGCTGACTCTTTCTGTGTAGAACAAGATGGTCTTGGACTCACAAAGAACTGCCTGCCTCCTGATTAAAGGGCTGCAAAGACCTGGGTCATCACACCCTTTCTAATTTTCTTTCTTTCTTTAAAATTTTTCTTTTTAGATTAAAAAAATCTTTTTATGTGTATGAGTGTTTTGTATGTCTGTGCACCACATGCATTTCTGGTACCTATGGGGTTGGTGAGTCTCCATGTGGATGCTGGAAATCAAACCTGAGTCCTTTGAAAGAGCAACAAGTGAACCAGCACTCTAGCTCTCATTTTCTGGCCCTGAGGCAAAGTCTTACAGTATAGCCCAGGAATTCACAATCTTCCTCCTGCCTCAGCTTCCGGAGTGGTGGAGCTGTCCTGAAATGTCAAAAGGCTCGATTTTAGAGCTTTGTTTATATTGCATTAAAAACTGTCTTATCTGTAATTATGTGCAGCTGTGTGTGTGCTGCGTGTCTGTGTGTGCATGTGAGTGCAGAAGCATTGAGTCTCCTGGAGCTGGAGTTATAGATGGTTCTGAGCAGCCTGGCGTGGTTCTGGGAACTGAACCCAATCTTCTGGAAAGTAGCTGAGTGCTCTTAACTGCTGAGCCATCTCTCCAGACTCATGGTTTACATTGTATTGTATTGTATTGTATTATATTATTATTTATTTGTCTGTGTGCATGTCTGTAGTGTGGGATAGCGTGTGTATAGAGGTCAGACAATAATTGTGGGAGCCAATTCTCTCCTTCTACCACGTGGGTCCCGGGGATTGAACTCAGACTTGGTGACAGGCATCCTTACCTACCGAGCCCTCTTGCTGTCCCAAGACTTTGCACTCTCTGCGTGTGTGTATGTGTGTGTGTGTGTGTGTGTGTGTGTGTGTGTGTGTGTGTGCAATATTCTCATGCAATAGCCTCAGGGACCAGAAGAGGGCGTTGGGTGTCCTCATCTACCATCTTTCACCTAGTCTTTTGAGGAAAGTGTCTCCCTGACTGAGCTTTTCATTTTTCTGAACTAGCCTGGAAAACAAAAGCCCTGATAATCCTGCCTCCTGGTCATCTCAGAGCTGGGGTTACAAACCTGGATGAAATGCCTGGCTCTTTATGTGCATGCTGGGATCTGAACTCCGGTCCTCATGATGGCTCAGGAAATGCTCTTAGCCACAGCACCATCTCACCAGCCTGTTTTATGTTTGTTTTTCAGAGTGTGTGTGCAAGAGGTACATGTGTGCTTGTTGTTACATGCATGGTGTGTGAGGTCAGTGGACAGCTCTGTGGAGTTGGTTATCTTCTTCCACCTTTACCTGGATTCCAGGGGTTGAACTCGGGTCACTTGTACAAGCAAGTGCCCTTACCCACAGGACTACTCCCTAGTCCTGTTTTCTGTCCTTCCTTCCTATTTTTTTTTTCTTTTTAGACAAGGTCTCATTGTATATCCCATCTCAGCTACCTGAGTGCTAGGATTCCTCAGTGCTAGGTATCACCACACCACTTCTGACAGTGTTGTCTTGCTTTGTGGCTCAGGCTGACGTCAAACTCTGTGTTTCGGCTCAGCTTCCAGACTACGAGGATCACTGACATTTATTACCATACCATGGATGCGCCCTGGTGATCTAGTTGGTTAAGATTTGCAGCTCTCACTGCTGAGGCCCAGCTAGCTCAGTCTGCACAGCATGATACTCTTTTAAGAAAAAGATTTATTTATTTATTATGTATACAGTGTACAAAAGAGGGTACCAGCTGTCATCATAGATGGTTGAGAGCCACCATATGGGTGCTGGGAATTGAACTCAGGACCTCTGGAAGAACAGTCAGTGCTGGTAACCTCTGAGCCATCTCTCCAGCCTGAACATGACACTCTTAATCTCAGGGTCGTGGACCCCACATTGGGAGCCGGTTGATGAAGGAAATCAAAGGATTACTTTTACCTGTTATTGACAAGCAAATCAGTGGACAATTATCACAGGAGAGAATAAGAAATCTTTATTGCATCACCAGTTATCTGCTTCTGCAGCCACTGTGTTCACTCGAATAAAAAGCTCTGCCCTTTGAACCTAACTGCACCTTTCAATTGGCGAGCAGACCAGTGACAGAATTCCCATAACATTTATGCCTTTGGTTCATTCACTCAATATTACACCTGTTAGTTTTATCTGTAATGTCCTATATTACAGTTAGTTCTTTGCTTTGCTATATAAGATACCACAATGCATAGATTCCAGTCTATCTGTTGCCCTGTTGCTGTGCCTTTGAGTTGCATTAGCTTAGAACTACAAATGAGGATTCTGTCAACTTCTAGCATATTTTTGCGGTGGGACATATACATTTCTGGGAGGCCAGTGCCTGAAGCTGAGAGTAAACTTGTTGCAACATAGAGTGTGTGTATATATGGATTACATAGAGTGTGTGTATATATGTATTATACAGAGTACAGGTATATATGTATTACATAGAGTACAGGTATATATGTATTACATAGATTGTGTGTATATATGTATTACATAGAGTGTGTGTATATATGTATTACATAGAGTGTGTGTATATGTATTACATAGAGTGTGTGTATATGTATTACATAGAGTGTGTGTATATGTATTACATAGATTGTGTGTATATATGTATTACATAGATTGTGTGTATATATGTATTACATAGAGTGTGTGTATATGTATTACATAGAGTGTGTGTATATATGTATTACATAGAGTGTGTGTATATGTATTACACAGAGTGTGTGTATATGTATTACATAGAGTGTGTGTATATGTATTACATAGAGTGTGTGTATATGTATTACATAGAGTGTGTGTATATATGTATTACATAGAGTGTGTGTATATATGTATTACATAGAGTACAGGTATATGTGTATTACATAGAGTGTGTGTATATATGTATTACATAGAGTACAGGTATATGTGTATTACATAGAGTGTGTATATATGTATTACATAGAGTGTGTGTATATGTATTACATAGAGTGTGTATATATGTATTACATAGAGTGTGTGTATATATGTATTACATAGAGTGTGTGTATATATATACATATATATATGTATTACTTTTGTGTTGTTTTGACCCAAACACGCCTAGTAGAGACAATTTAAGGGCAATCAGCTGTTTTCAAACTTTTAGTTTATGGTGACAGCGAAGGTGTGGTAGGGTTAGTGACTGGGGAGTATGAGGCAGGGGCTTCTGACATCCTGATAGATCAGAAGCAGAGAAAGGAAGTGTAATATTTCTACCAGCCTGATTCCACAGCCTTCAAAAGAGGACCCCTAAAACAACAACAACAAAAATTCAAAAGAAACAATTAAAAAAAGAAAAGAAAAGTGTAGTATGAAGTTTCTGGCTTGGCCTAGCCCTGAGATCTGGACCAGCAGTCCTAAATAATCACACAAAGTCTTCTGTTAATTACGAACTGTTTGGCCTATGGCTCAGGCATATTGCTTGCTAACTCTTAAAACTTAACCCATTCTATTTGCTTTTCCTTTAAAAAAATTTTTACATTCCCCTCAGGACAGTGTGAAAGATAACCAGGCATAGCTCTACACAACTGCACTCTCAGAATTTGAAGAGGCTGGGAGATGGTAGTGCACACCTTTAATCTCAGCATTCAGGAGGCAGAGACAAGTACATCTCTATGAGTTCAAGACCATCTTGGCCCTACATAGTAAGACCCTCATTTAAACAAACAAACAAATGCAAACAACAACAAAATCAAAACAAAAAAAAATTTATTTGATCAAGGTGTGATAAAACAGACCTGGAATCCCAGTACTCATGAAGTTAGGTGGGGAGGCTAGAAAGTTAGAAGCTGGCCTGGGCGGCAAAATTAGTTCAAAGTCAACCTGCACAACTTATTATGACTGTTTCAATATAAAAACAACTGGGAATGTCACTCGGTAATAGAACCCCTGACTAGAATCCCATAGTGAGGTGTGTGGCTCAGTGGTAGAGCCCCTGCCTAGAATCCCCCAGTGAGGGGCTGGGATGTGGCTCAGTGGTAGAGCCCCTGTCTAGAAACCCAGGGGTAGTGCACATACTTTGTTTCAGTACCTAGAATTGTTACTTCAAAATCTTTTGACTACTCTAATTTCAGTGAGACATTTTTTTTTCATTTAGATTGTAAAACAAATGATGCTAATTATTTATTATTGTGTAGTATGTGGGTCAAAGTCATTGTTCTATGGAAATCCAGTTGATTAAGCTTCATTTATTAAAAAGACTCTCCTTTCTCCACAATGTCATTTAGTTCTGGCAACTATATGTCTATGGGTTTATAAATGGGTTCAATGGGACTACCACTGAGCCACACTCCCAGCCCCTCACTGGGGGATTCTAGGCAGAGGCTCTACCACTGAGCCACACCCCAGCCCCTCACTGGGGGATTCTAGGCAGGAACTCTACCACTGAGCCACACCCCAGCCCCTCACTGGGGGATTCTACGCAGAGGCTCTACCACTGAGCCACACCCCAGCCCCTCACTGGGGGATTCTAGGCAGGAA
>PVIH01026514.1:0-18605 GCA_004025045.1 Sigmodon hispidus | reverse complement strand
CCATGCCAGACATCTTAGCCTCATACTCTCTATGTTGAGATCCCTTAAAATAGGTAGGTATGAAGTATATTATCACACAAAAAAGCAAGAGGACTCCTGGGTGGAGATAACCTCCAAATGCGTAATCCTGGAAATAATCCTCTATCACCATTGTGAAAAAGTGAGTAAAATTCTGAACATTTATCTGGTAAGACATTGTGGAAAGGAAACAAAAATATGTAGAAAAGAAAAGGAAGAAAAAAATAAACTCAGATGTAATGAGAACTTACGGCCAGCAGATGTCACAGTCGTGATCAGCAGCGGCAGCAATGGTGCGCAAACGAGGTGGCGATTCAGCTGAGAGGGTCTTTGTTAGATCTTTCAACAAATCCTACCAGACGTGCGCCACCAGAACGGCTCAATCTGTCTCTCAGGAGATCCACGGAGCACAGATTCGTTCCTGGCTGCGTACAGGAGACTCGTGCACAGATGAGAACCAAAGCTATTCAGATCAGTTCTGTCTGTGGGTGAGGAACCTGGCAGGTTTATAGAATTAGCCCCGCGTTCAGGCGCCAATTATCGCGGTAAAAACCCGCCGTGAGATATGTTTTAAATGGGGTTTATTTTGTGAAAATCACTTACAAAACAGAGAAGGTTTTAAGAGAAAATGAAGGGATAAGGTTGCAGCGCCCCAGAGTGTTTCTAAGGAAAACTTCTCATTCCCATGCCATACATGCGAACTACCACGCCGCTGGCCCTAACTGCACACCTGGTCGAGAGAATGCCGGTTTCCTGTCCTGGTCCTCTCCCTCCGAGGTCTACTTCCATAATCCTTTCCAGTTAACCACACCCCACTTGTCTCCAGTCCTCTGACGAGATCATTCACATGTATAGTTCCTGATTTCCCCGCTACATAGTGTGAGTCAGTTTTTGGTTCTAATCAAAAGGCAAGATTGTGACTGATGAAAGCCTGTGTATATTGATCTTGGTCTCTAATTCCTTGGGAAAACACAACAATGAGGTAATTTAAGAAACCACCAACAGAGGTTTGAAAGACATGATGCATATTTGCAAGGCAATTACACAGTGTGGACCATCACCTGTATTAGTAGGAATTGTTTTTATTTTCCAAGGATCTCCATAGATTCATGGTATGTCCATTATGTATCCCCAGTCATACATGCTAGAAGAGTGTTTTCACAAACTCACTTCCTAATTCCTCTACTTCAGATAACCAAGAAAGGAGCATGAAAAAATATAACATGTGGCAGCAGAGCAAGAAAGAAATGAATTCTAACCCTAGCAATAAATATAGACTGCCTCAGACCTGTGGTGGTGGTGGACTAAACTCCACAGGACAGAATCCAAACTTGACCCACAAATGGGCTTCCCACTAGAAATGATAAAGTGGACTCTGGTGAAGAAAGCAGTGAATCCTCGTGGGCATTTATGGGTTCTTCCCAAGATTGGCCATGATAAAGGAGGTAGACCTCATTATCTTGCAGAGAAAATAAAGACCTAAAGTTAGTTAAATACATTCAAAAGAACCTACAAGAAAAACCCTCAGAAAGTAAATTTATGTTATCTAAATGGTTTTTCTTCTAGCATGAAGAACTTTACAAAGGTCTGTCTTATATTTTTACCTACAAACTTTATGCAGTATATATTTCTGTCTTTATTTTACAAGTAAAGTAAAGTAGATAAGGATCCAGGATTTAATAGCAATCAAGCAATAATTCTAGAACTGATGGATGACAAATAAAGATATTATACCGTAATCTTTTTCTCAGACGCATACTGTTACTTAATATTCCAAATCATAACCATTAACCAGAATAAAGGTCTCAGTTACTGTTCTGATGCAGAAGAGACACCATGATCAAAGCATCTCTTACAAAAAAAAAAAAAAAAAAAAAAAAAAAAAAAAAAAAAAAAAAAAAAAAAAAAAAAAAAAAAAAAAAAAAAAAAAAAAAAAAAAAAAAAAAAAAAAAAAAAAAAAAAAAAAAAAAAAAAAAAAAAAAAAAAAAAAAAAAAAAAAAAAAAAAAAAAAAAAAAAAAAAAAAAAAAAAAAAAAAACAAACCCTCACAGCTTCAAAGGTTTAGTCCATTGTATCATGGCAGGGTACATGGAGGCAGGTGGGTGTAGTGCTGGAGAAGTATCTAAGACCTACCTCATGATCTACTAATAGAGAGAGAGGAGAGGGAAGGAGAGAGAGGGGGCCAGGAGGCAAGAGGCATGGGCAGGAAGAGGCATTAGGCCTAGTGGGGAACAAGCTTTTAAAACTTAAAACTTATTCTCAGTGACACACTTCCTCCAGCAAGGGCAGCCACATCTCCTATTCCTTCTCAGAAATTGCAACTCTCAAGCATTAAAATATATGAACCAATCAGGGTCATAATTTTTCAAATCACCATAATTACATATGTATATATACATATATATGCATGTGTAGTATATACATATATATAACTATTTGATACAAATGAGATAATTCATGTAATTGTCTACTGAGGTTTCTATCTCCTGCTGTTTGTACAGGGACTAAAGGATTACATTACTCTAGTTACTTTGATTCTAATGCAATCAATGTCTTTAGACAGATTTTTGAAAAATGTGTTTAGTTTTTCAGTTTTTAGTGGTTAGTTCTTGTTGCAAACTGTGTTAAGGTAGCTAGGACTGTATTAGAAATAGAAACATTTGGGGAAGGAATTTGTCTGTGGTCTACTTGAGTTTTAATCAATACATACACCCTTATCTGGGAAATTCACTTCTATAAATTTATCCTGAATGCAGCTCACACATATGTACAAATATATATGTGGAAATATTTTATTGTATTTTCCAAAACCAGAAAAGGGGGATATAATTTTAAAATGCATTAATACCAATACCATGCTGCTTATTTGAGGGATATTCTTTGGAGTCCATGCATTGCATTAACACTGAAATACCATGAAGCTGAAGTGACTCGCAACAGAACACTAGTTCAGAACCGGTTCCATTAATGTGAAAACAAAAATCTCAAGTGTATTTCTTTGTGAATTATAAGCTCAGTCAACTGCTTTTCAAACTGGACTTGGTTAAATAAATAAAACTTGTCTTTCTATTTCCTAATTCTCATAGGGTGAAAAATTTTAAAGTATGTACATGAAAAATTATGTAATCACCCATGCGGTTTTCAAATGTTTGTTGAATATACACACATAATCTTTTTCTTTTTAGTACTAAGGATGAAATCTATGCGATCTCACCCACTCTAGGTATACACTTTGCCAATGAGCTGCACCCAACCCCTAAAGCTGCACATTCCTCTGGTCCAGTCTTCATTCTGAGGGATTTACCCAGTCAAACTGAAACATGAAAACATTTGTTTTATTTAAGTGGAGCTTTACTTTCAGAACACCACCTAGGAAAGATCTGAATGCCCACAACAAAGAACAAGCACAGGGACACTGTGCACCAGGAACACAGTTTAATATGTAATCTGAAAAAGACATCAAGCTCGTCATCTGGGAATGCTGATGCAAAATATTGTCAGCTCAGATGCCCCCCATCTGCTTTTACTCCTAAACTTCTGTAGTTTCCTGAGACATTTTGCTTCTGCTTCCTCTTAGGTTAGCTTATGACCAAGCACTCTGTAAGGCTTCACATTGTTGACAATTTGTTTTGTGATATTTTTAACTTCCACCAGACACACAACTCTTCATAATAGTATTCCAGAGTTCTACCTGCTTTTTAAAATTCTCTCTCTCTCCTTTCTCTTGCTCTCTCTCTCCTTTCTTTTTCTTCCTCCCTCTGACTCTCTTTCCCTGTGTGTGTGTGTTGTATGTGTTGTATATTTGTGCACATGTGTGTTGGAGAATGTGGAATCAGGTATGTGTTCTCAGGCAAAAGGAGGCTATAAGGCATCCTACTCCAACAGTCTCTTCATTTTTCCCTTGAAACAGTCTTTCAGCAAGCCTGAGGAATCATCTTGTCTTCAGCATCCCCAAACCCTTCTCTCCCAAACACACACACACACACACACACACACACACACACACACCACTGTTTTGAGGTTACAAACATGGATGAGCATGTTGGACATTTTACATGGTCTCTGGGAACTTGAATCTAGACTCTCATATTTGGACAAGCACTTTTGTTTTCTGTGCTATCCTCCCAGCTGCCAATTTTGTTTCTTTTATAACTTAATATAGAATTGTTCACATAATACATTTTTTATTATTATTTTTTCATCTTTTTATTATGAAAAAAGTCATATTTTTTAACCCATGTATCCCCTTGTTCAGGCTCCCTTCCACCTCCTGACCTCCCAGTCACTCACTCTTCTCTCCATCAGCTTATCTCCTCCCCAGCAAGGGCAAGAGGTCCCAAGGTCCCAAGGTGGCTTAGTTCAGCATCCACTCCAGGCAGATCTGCTTTCCTCGGCCCTAAATCAAGACTGGGTCAGGTGTTCCTCTGGAGGGAATGGGCTCCAAGGTGCCAGTCCAAAATGTTTCAGATCCCAAGCTGTTCAGTGGTTGTGGTTTGCAGCTTGGACATACTTAGCTTTTTTGTTGTTTAGAGTCCACTACTGAGCTTGTACATCCCCTGCTTATCATTCTGAGTTTGTGATACCTCGCTCAGGAGGATATTCTCGAAATCCATCCATTTGCCTGCAAATTTTAGGATATCATATTTTCTCACTGCTGAGTAGTACTCCATTGTGTAGATGTACCACAGTTTGTTAATCCATTCCTCAGCTGAGGGGCATCTAGTTTGTTTCCATGTTCTTGCTATTACGAATAATGTTGCTATGAACATAGATGAGCACAATACATTCTTACTATAATTTTCCTGCCATACTTCTCCCCAGATCACCCCTCTTTCCCACCAACCCAAATCTCTCTCACTTTCTTCTCTCATTAGATTGCAAAAAGTAATACAATAATAATGATGATAATAAATAATGATAAAACAGAAATTCAAAAACTAGAAAAATACATAACAAACAAAAAACATTCAATGAAGAGAATGAATACAAATAAATACAGTGACACATGTATTTTCACATACAGAAATTTCACAAAAACAACAAACTGGAAACCAGTATTTATGCTCAAAGGACCTGAAAACCAAAACAAAACAATGCAAAAGTAAAGAACAACAACAAAAAAGTCCAGGAGTCCTGATAAAGCATTATGAGACAAAGAACTTTCAAAAAATCCCACTGAGTCTGTTTTGTGACCCTTTATTATTGATGATGGTGCCTGGCATTACGACTGATGTTTATGTCCAGTCAGACTCAGTGAGAAAATTCATTTTGTCATTTGAGAGCATTTGTTAATCGGAGATGACTTTGTAGAGAAAGCACTGGGTGTCTACTTCTCTGTCTCAGTGCTGGGACACCATATGGCACAGAACTTTTTTTTTTTTTCTGACTGTGTTAATATGTACACACCTGGGCCTCAACAGAGTATGTCACTTGAAACATAGAAGATAGACAGATAGCACGGGAGGTGGGAAGCAATGAATCAGTGTAACTGGTTCTGCATTTTAGTATTATTATTATTATTATTATTATTAAAAAGAAGTCACACTTTCTATCCTTGTATATCCTTATTCAAGGTCCCTTCCCCCTACTGCCACATCAGGTCATTCTTTCTTCTCCACATCTCCCCATCTCCTCCCTGGGCAGGCAGCAGACAGTCCTATGGTCCTACTGACCCAATATTGCTTAGTTCAGTCTCCACGCCTGGCAGATCCAGTTTTCTCCTGAACAGCTTGGGATCAGAAACACCCTGGCCCAGAACTTTTTAGGTGTTATAAATGTAGGTCTTTTATTTCATGCTATTCCATGAGCATTATGATCTATTTCAAGAAAGAGTAAAAGACCAAAAATGATTATCAGGTTGTTTATAGATATCTTTCTGTTGTTTCACTGAAGAAGCTATTGACTTATTTCTCAATATTCAGTAAATTCACACTGAAGAAAGTGATCTATCTTATTGAGGAAGATTTCACTGGCCATTTTCTTTTCTTTCTGCATCCTGTTATGAGGCTTATTTATGACTTTATATTTACTTAGTTACTAATAATAATATATGGCATAATTTAAAAATATAAAAAAAGGAAAACAAAAGGCAAGCATCTTTAGTGTGCTTGTCTTACAATACTGTTTCTCAGCATGAAATTGGATTAATCTTGTCCCTGACTGACCATCTTCGGCAAGATAATCTCCCACACAATTTATTGAACATATTCCTGAAATATGCTATATAAAGCTCTGAGATGAAGAATAAAATTCTTTATAATAAACATTATATTTTGGGTGATAATGATATTAATACTGCATAATCTGAAAGCCACATCATGATGATGGTGATGATGACTGTGTGTGTGTATGTGTGTGTGTGTACGCACACACACACACAATGTAAAACTAAATAGCTGTGTGCATGTTTCTTTCTTTCTTTCTCTCTCTCTATACATATTTATATGTATATATATAAAATCTGTATCTATATCTTTCTCTTTATATATAACAAATATATATATATATATGTAGAGAGAGACAAACAGATGGATAGAAATAATACAGATATATAAAGGGATCGGGTAGGTAGGTCGTTCAATGGATGGATCACAGGTTAATAAAAATACCTGTGTTGCCATAGATACAGATGTACTTTTAAAATGTAGATGGCTGGCAAGGAGAAATAAAGTATAGACAAGAAAGTTACGTAAGTCTACAATAAATGAAGCAAATCAAACTCTTGGATTTTTATATGAATAAACTGAGTGAAATTATCATCCTCCAGCTGAAAAAAAATGGCTGCAGTAATTTCAATGGCAGCTATGTGACAATTTCATAAAAATTTATGACATATTTGTGCATGCTTAGGAATTTTGCATTCGTTAATATAAAATCCATTTAAAAAATTAAACTCCAATAAAATTGACAGCATTTTCATAAATTAAGATACTAGTAGTTGGGCTGGGAAATTTTAAGCTGATAAAGTCTTGCAAGCATGGGGACCTCTACTTGGAACCCCCAAGCTTATACGAAACTCCAGGCATAGCAGTATGCACTGGCAATTCTACTGTTGTGGGTCAGGCAGCATAGACAGGAGCATCCCAAAACGTCACAGATCTGATTGCCTTGTCTAGATCAGAAGTTCTCAACCTCTGGGTCTCAATCCTCTGTGGTTGCATATCAGATATTTACATTACAAACTGTAACACTAGGAATGAAATCATTTTAAGGTGGGGTGACGAAAATATGAGGAACTGTATTAAAGGGTCAACAGCATTTGGAGGGTTGCGAACCATGCTCTAGATGGTAAAGTCAAAAGTCAGTTAGAATTCCCATCCCAAACCAGAAGAAAGAATAGTCTTAAAAAACAACAACAGAGCTTACACTGAGCATTTATGCAAGGCATCATAATATAGATAAATCTCTTAGCTTGTAAACCACCAGCTGACAATCTGTGTAGAGACAGCCATAGAAGATTGAAGCTGAATATTCTTTTTCTCCATGTCACTGTTTAATTATGGTGCATCTCTGATGTGGTAATTTAAAACAATAGCTATTTAAGAAAAATAGTTCTTTATAGTAAGATGTTTTTTCTAAATGTTAAATTATAGATAGTTTCTAATATACTAAAACAGAAAATTTATTTCTCAATGAATATAAAGTGTAGAACATTGGAAATCAATTTATTCTCAAACTCAAGTTTTGTTCATCCCTTACAACATAAATCCAATACCATTTTTTAAATTGTGACTTATAATTATTTTGTAAATAAGCTTATTAATATGCATGGAAAGCCAGGAAAGTTAGTTTTATTCTTGCTTCAAAGACTGTATTTACACTTTGGGTGTGTGATAAAATTATTTGTAAATTAGGTATTTTTCAATAATATAACATTAAATAACCTTTTTGTTTTATTTGAATCTAGCTAGTTTTTTTATTCTTTTGGGGAGGAGAGTAGTTGATGCTGATAAATCACTTATACATATGTTATAAAAATAAACAAATCTATATTATAGCACTATGGGCAATTTTCTACTCTAATGTGGAATGCTAGCTATGTCATTATAATGACACTTATATATAAGTATCAATATAATATATATTATTTATATATAAATAATTAAAAAAATACTTTGCATATCGGGAAGCAAAACAGGTGAGATATCCAGTTGCCTGGTATGTCAGCAGTTGTTAAATTTTTTAAAAGGAGATGAACACCATAGTTTAGGATGGCTTGTCCTCATTTTCCATTATAGAAGGGAGAAAACCTTCAGTGAGGCAGTTTAAGATAGTGAGAAATGCTTTTTGGCTAGAGCAGTTAAGTGTGGAACTGGAATTGTGGGATCTCAAGAGTGAGGAACAAAAGACAGACAGATGACAGCCTTCCACATAGTCTTTACAATTAGCAATGCCAGACTTAGTGTGCTGAGTCAGATTAGTAAATTTCTTGTGTAGCCAAAATATAACCTAGAGATATTAAAATGAGGTTTAAAATGTCTACTCTTTTCTCTTTCCTAAATAGTCTCTCACTCATCAAATCAATGTGTTTGTTGTCCAAGAAAAGATGTGGATCAAGTACATACAGATATTATTTCTCAGTTTCAGGTGGAAAGTGTGAATTATCTGTCCTATGAGTATTTTTCTTTATTATTTTAAATATTGTTATGAGAAGATAATTAAGAATCTATCTATACTATACTTGTAAATACAATACTGTAAGTGAAATATTGTAACTACAATATTGTAAATAAAATTTTAAGCACAATATTATTACTATTGTAAGCATAGGGATGATAAACTTGCTGCACAAATTTTGTTAGTGTAAAATATGTAAGCAAAATATGTTACATGTACTTTATGGAAACAACACAATTGTAACACATACAGCATGTGAAATTTGGAGGTTTTATTTAATAAATGAATAGTGGCTAAATGAGAAACATATTACTTATAAGAATGTATCATCAACATATGCCAATTATTTAAACTCCATGTGAAACCTTTTTTTCATTTTATTCTCTATAATAAAATATGACAATGTACAGGATGGGAACCTCTTGTTACCAGACTTTCACAAAATTACAACTGAACATAAACTCTATTTAAGCATATTATGGCTAAGACAATATAGTAAGTGTGTTAGTCATGCTTCCCTAGAGGATCAAAACTGAAAGAATGGATACATATCACAAAGTAGGCAGTTGTTTTGAGTAAACAAAACTCAAGTTTTGTTTCAATGCAAATATAATAGAACTAAATCCCACCACAATACAAAGTGACTCATATATATCACCATGTTTTCATGTACAATGGGAAACCATTCTATTCTGTGACATCTTTGTCTCTTCCTTGTTTGCTGTGTGAATTTGATTAATAACAGTTTCTTCTTTAACTGTCACATGTGCCCTTCATTGGATGATAGTTGATGAATTATTCATAATTATGATGATCTTGAACACATACATTTAGTGCATATTAATATTTACATACATATTAATCTATCATTGGAATCATGTTTTCAGCTCATTGTGTAATACCAGTATGGCCACTTACTAGAATAATCCAATATCTGCTTTAGAAGCACCATATAATTAAATATTCAAATTATGTTATCTCAACAAACAAAACAAAGCTACATTTCCTGACTCATCTTTAATATAACTCTGTCACATTTAGTGTGACTAACCTTTGTGTACTGTGACCTTGGACCCATGATGTGAAGCTGCATTTGACTAGTCTCTGACTCTCATATGCCTTGTCTGTTTCTTATGGTAATATAAGGTTAATTAACAGAGAGAATATGCCTCAGAATCCTTGACTGACCACATATCAAAGGCCAAAGTGACATATAGGGCTACAAATTTAATGGTTAGCACTATGGAAATTGGAACTGAGTTTTGTCATTTAATTAAGGATAGAAGCTGAGGTCACGTACTCACAAAGGCATCAATTCCACCAACTTTAAAGGTCAATAATGTACTTGAAAAAAAAAACTTTGTTAAAACAAAAACACAAGGTAGAAGATATATTGCAAGGATTGTGGGGAGAACTGGAAGGGTGAGGTAGGGTTATATGAGATCTTATTTCATTATATACCTGAATGAAGGCTTAAGAATAAAGATTTTAAATAACCTAGTATGTAGTTCAAGTAACAAAGATTTTAAAAGATTGAATGGGTTTGATTAAATAGTTTTCTTGGGGAACCTTCAAGATTTCAGTTCACTAATGATCTTTAGACACTTAGTTGTCAGAGGTCAGACAGAAACAATCTGTTGACAGACAGGCTGGTTATCACAACAGCTGGAAATAAGTAAGAGCAGTGACATTTCTAAATCCCTGATGGCTAGTAATGATTAGATGACCCCATGCATCAGAGAAACTACCCATGGTTCCTCTTAGCAATCAGAAGTTAAACCAAGGGTCTGATATTATCTGTATCTGTGGACACACAAACATACAGCAGTACTTTTCTCAGGACACCTATAGAACTAGAGAAAATGTAATGTGCTTAGTGCATTTATGTTAAAATATATTTGAAGTGCACAAATCTAAAGTTAGAATTCTATGATACTTTAGTTCTTCTTGATATTTATTTTGATTTTTAGTATGGGTCTTTTGCCTGCATGCATGTATTTGTTTAACGTTCATGATTGGTGCTTATAGGGGCTACAAGTAGTGGCATCAGATGCTGTGCAGCTGGAGCTACAGATGAGCTAGAGCAGCCATGTTGGTTCTGGGAACCAATCCAGGCCTTCTGCATGAAAAGGATGTGTTCCTTAACTACTTAGCCATCTGTCTTGACCCCTGAAAATTCAAACCTAAAAGGGGTAAATTTTTAAAAAATAATAGGGCTCAGGACCTATAGGAGCCAGAGACAAAAAGACAAATTCCTAAAATATATATTTACAATTTTCACAGTTTGGCTTTGACAATGAAACACACACAAAAAAAAGAATCCTTGTATTTCTTATACTTATAAAATAGAAATTACTATAGACAGTAAAAAACTCAATCTTTCTTTGTAAGTTTTTGGCACCCGTAGCTAAATGTATACTCTTTTTCCCCCCTAACAGACTTCAACTCTTAGCCAGTCTTAGATTTACAAATTTCTCTAAATACAAGCTCGGAAAAATATGTATCATTTAGTCTTGATTGTGTTGTAAGCCAGGCTCCCAGTACTCTGATCACTCATTGATATCTTAACGATTCCTAATTGTGAAATGATGAAGCCAATTGAATTTTAGGATTCATTGAAAATGGTTAGATAATGTATGGAGACATCAATTACTACTTATGAGAATTAAAATTCAGTTTTATTACTCACACTATAAATCCTCCCTCCAGTAAAGCAGTTCCAAATTGGTTTCTTCATCAAAGATGGAATTGTCCATGGCATTATTAAGGAATGAAGGCAATAAATGACATCTGTGTTGAGTAGAAAACAGACACAGAGAAATAAAGAAGTGGACCCAAAAGGGAAGTTTGGGGGATGTTTTAAAAGATCCATTTTAATAGCATAAATTAATACACAAGGGCTGAGGACACAGATTAACTGATAGAATGTTTGACTAGTCTTCACTGGGTCCTGGATTCTATTCTAAGCAATCTGTAAACCCTATGGCATGAAGGCACAGGGCTGTGATCCTAGTATTTAGGAGAAAGAAGCAAGATGTTGAGAAATTTAGGTCATTGTTATACCTGGAAAGATTCCTGAATAGCCTGGGCTGCATCAGACTCAGATTCAAAACAAGTTAATGATAAAACAAAAAATGGAATAGAATTTCCTTCTTGATTATTCTGTCTGGCTTGGTACCTGGATCACCCATTGCTAAATGTAAATGGTGAGCAAACAATCACCAGTCACACATTTCTGTAGCTGTAGAAGTATAATGGGCTTTCCTCTTTGTAGAACAACTCCAAAAGAATTTCTCTAACGGCATTCAGTAAGATACATCACAGGTACACCTACCACTTACTGTTCACCAGTATAGACACTCCTACTTTAATATCAGTGCATAGCTATCAGCACCACACCTGCCTGCTGCCATGCTCTCCACCATGGTAATAGACAGAGCCTCTGAAACTGTAAGCAAGCCCCAACTAAATGCTTTCCTTTATAGGAGTAGCCTTGGTCATGATGTCTCATCACAGCAAGAGGACAGTAATTAAGGCAATTGGACCATGACTACCATCTTTGGCAATTACTTAACAATAAATAAATAAATAAATAAATAAATAAATAAATAGATAAATAGATAAACAAAACAAAAACACAGGAATAAAAACAAACAAACAAAAACCCAAATGTCATTATGCAATTCTGCTTTCTAGAAATGGGTATTTTAGCTGCTCAGTTTAATTTTGTTTTCCTGATACTAATTTGATCTTTGGTTACAAGATTGTGATTTGTAAAAGGAGTATTATTTGGGAAGATTTAGTATTTCTTATAAAATTATTGGGCACAGGAACATTATATATTTCAGAGGTATTTTTCTCATATTTTAGAATTATGTACAGTTAGATCCACTTAGCATTTCCCTAGCCCATTCCTTTCTATGTGCTGACTATATACTGTCACATGAGATAAGATACGGGAATCTATCATAGATCAGATAGCTTTTAAGTTTTTGATCATTCAGATAACAACCCATTCTCAAAGTGTTACATATAGGTATAGATGCAGCTTTGGTCTGACTTCCTTGAGAGATTTACATTTTCATTGTTACTGTTTTATGCAAGATTAACTGATGGCAAATTCTGTACTTTGGTAAAATCAGGAGGTGCTTCTCCCAGGTGTTCAGAGCAGCTGTGATGTGAAGAAAACCAAACACATTAAGAACATGAAGTCAACAAAAGAGATATGCAATGCTAGAGAATTGAGGTAATTCCCCTAGTAAGCCATGTCTGACGAAAGGTCAGCCTCTGGATTTTGCATTTACCATAATGTATTAAATCCACTTCTGCTCTAAGCCAATTTGAGCCAGATTTTCTGACACTTGCAATTGAAAGAATCCTAAGGGCTTCACTGAGCTCTAATTTAATAACTTTTTCTTAAAATTAATTGTTTGAAATTCTTTTTAAAGACTTTTTTATTCTGTAATATTATCTCTGTGTTTTTCAACAAGCTAAGTGAGAGACCTTCAAGGACATTCAGATGAATATGTGCCACATGACTGAACATGTCCCTCCGAATGTCCTTTCCCTGGAAAGCTCTGAGCCATTTGGCTTCCCTTTTCAATGTCTCCACATCAAGTTCCATGTCAACTTTCTCTAACACTATTTCCAAATCTTACACTTTTTAATTGCATTCAACTTCCCTTGATGGTAATTATGGTTACACCAATAAGGACTATGCATCTCTAATATCCACTTTTAATTCTTTATTTATCAAATAGAATTTTATATTCACTCACTTATTCTGAATAAAAACCAGTATTACACACATGTGCACCATAATAAGGTTGTTTATTATTATTTCTTCCATTCCATTTAATTCGACTTCATACACAAATCAATACTTGGTTAGATTATATCATTTTCACTCAGGTTTCTTTAGAATTTGTATGATTTCCTAACTGATCTGTGAGGTTAACATCTTGGATGATTTTAGAACTTTATATAATTCTTATAAAGTTGAGACTTAAGTATTGCCCCTGCATTCATCTAACATTTAATGAAAATTTAAGGAAACTTAAGAAACACTGTAGTTGAGTTAGAGACATGACTCAGTGGTTAAGAGCACTAGCTCCTCTTCCAGAGGTGCAGAGTTCAATTCCCAGCAACCCCATGGTGGCTCATAACCATTTTAGTGGGATCTGATGCCTTTGATTGACATAAAGTTGTACATGCAGATAAAACACTACTAAATCTAAAAAAGAAACACCGTATTTTTTAAGATTATTGTAGTAAAGAGTTTTTTCTTTTGTTGTAATGAAATTTAAAAATTAAGATTAAGGACAATAATCTAAACAAATTGAGAAAATAATATAAGTACCTTAGAGAAATCCTATTTGTCCATGATAAGGAAGTAGGGTTCACTTTTTCTAGTATATAATTAAAATGAGAGACATTGATACAGGCTGAACAGGGGCTAAGAACACAGAGATAGGAGGCATCGAATTTATTAAGTGAAAATACAGATACATTATAAGACCTACTGTGTCTGAGTCTATGTAAGTTTTGTTTGAAGCAATCCATCCTATTAGCCTCCAGGCCCAAGCCCTTTGACAAATCTTTGATTTAAAACTAGAATTAAAAACTTCATAAAGATAAAAGAAGTTCTTATACAGCAAATGGAGCCTGGAAGTGTAGTGATAAACATTTTCTTCATAGTCATTTAATTATAAAAATTACTTCCAATTCATTTTGTGCTTAAATAGTCTAAAAATACTTATATTAATTTTATTAATAAACAATAGGAATATTTTTACCCACAGTTCAGAATTTTAAGAATTTTATATTGTAATGTGTAATTCACTGCATTTATATCAGAAGGTAACAGGAAGTTTGAACTGGTAGCTTCCTAAACATGTCAAGAGTAATAAGGAGACAGACATCAGGAATGTCATTTGTGGATAAAATACTTACAGGTAATCAGAGGAAGTGACATTTATAAGAATAACATTAGAAACTTAGGAAACTGTTTTTCTTTTAAACCTCAGGTTTACTGATAATGGAAGACACTTTGTATATCACTGGATTGTTTAATAATTAAAAGTGATTGTCAGTTTTTAAGAAAACCACAATCATCTTTGTAAGAATATGTATATTAAAATATTCTCTACAACTAGAAAAGGTTTGTTTACCGAGCATTATTTTTATTTCGCATGTGCCATGAACCACACTTCATTCTTCTTATGGAAATAAGTGAATGGAACAGTGTACCTGTCTTTTCAAAAAGCTTCTGCTTTCTTAGCAAAACAAGTGTGTGAGAGAGAAATAGAGAGACAGAGAGAATGTTACTTTAAAGTTAAAAGGCATATCATATGAGAAATGATGATGTTATGGGGTTGTAGGATAAAAATATATTTATAAAATAATAATTACTTTATGAGGTGAGAAATTTTAAGCTTGTTTCCTATTATACAATAACTTTTCTAGACATGGAAGAAGCATGAGAGTGGCCAAGGTAGGTCTTAGGACCTTGAGGTAAAATAAAGGAAATAAGCCTTCACTCACACACCAAGAAAGGAGAAGCAAAGGTCAAAAGAAATTTTACTTCCTCAAGATCCTGTTTACCCAAGAGAACAGCAAGGGATGGGCCAATCATATTGCAAAACTGAAAGCAAGTTTGATCTTCCCATCGCTGAGGGGAGCTGGGTGATAAGAATGTGGACAGAATAGTAAGGAAGTGTCCAATTCAGAAGACAGTGATGTACATAGAAGACTGTTTAGATCCATCGCCCTCTGAGGGTAGATCTAAAACATTTCCATCTCCTCATCCGAAGAAGAGATACATAGGCCAGAAATGAAATTTTTGGTTTATCTATACCAGTAGTGGGATGAGGAACTCTCATCTAAGTCGCTTTCCAGAGATTGGAACACACCAAGTCTACAATACGATAGAGCACTGCTCTTCCCTTGGTACCTTCCAGGACAGGTCCTATAGTGACCTAAATTTAACCTAAATTATTCTAAATCAGACACTGTCATGCAGCCAGAGAGGGAAAAAATTTAAATTCATTTTACATATCAACCACAGATCTCAGTTTCATCCTTTCTCCAGCTCCATCCTTCCCCTCAGCCTCCCATTCTCTACCCTCTTTTCCAAAAGTGTGAGACCTCCCAAGGGAAGCTAGCACAGCCTGCTATATTTAATTGAGGCAGGACCAAACCCATCCCCCATGCATCAAGGTCCATTGGTAATGAGCTCTAAAAAGCCAGCTCATGATAGACCCTTATAGTACTACCAGGGGCCCCTCAAAGAGCAAGGTACACAACTGTCCCCAGATGCAGAGGGCCCAGTCCAGTCTCATGCAGGCTCTGCAGATGTTGGCCTGAAGTTCATGAGTTCTCATGAGCGTGGTACATTTGTCTCTGTAGATTTCTCCATTATTATCTTGACACCTCCCTTGGCTCATATAATTAATGTTTCTGAGAGGGGATATTTTTAAGAGTCATTTAAGAATCACAGAGTCTTGTGCAAAGGCTAGAAGCCTAGATGTCTTCAGGCAATGTTATGAAGGGAGGCAAGACCTTGGTTATATCTCTGAGTGGGTGGGGGGGCACTCATGCAGAGGGGCTTGGTTTGGTTATAATTCATTAGGACGCTTGAGCTAGTAGACATGTTAGGCATTCAGACATTAGGTGTACAAATGTTTGCAGTTTGATTTGACAGCTTAGACTTTGACCATTTAAATCTAAGATGATGAGCAGTGGAGCTTTGTTGATTGACATTTTTTCATAAGATACTGAGAATCCCTCTCTAACATCCTAGTACTCGAATTTAAGGAAATCGACTACACAAGGATTAAATTTTTGAACTAAATTTATCATTTTCAGCCAATTGTTTATGTATGTTTTATTGTGATATAGTTCAGAGAGAAGCTATAATGTGATTTAAAATTTATCACCATGACAATATACTCTAATTGCCGTACAAAAGCAGAAATAGTTTATTTAATTTGGTCAGTACTTACTGAATGATCTTCCTCTTAATGGAAATTTCAATTGGGAACTCACACCATTGTGCTTAGAGATTTATACATATTAACTAATGCATTATTACATTCAGCTTGTGATAGTACCTCTTTTATTTTTCTGATTTAGGTGTTTTTTTTTTTGACAAAGATGATAAGCTACAAACAAACCAATCCAAAAGCATAGCCAATGAATAGAACACAAGACTTCTCAAAGCCAGAAATTTTTAAACAACCCCATTTTGCCTCTTCTGAGACATTTAGACTTCAGAGCATATACTTATTATCTAATTCTTGGGAGTTTTCTGTGTCTTCTACTGAGTCACTCAGGTTTATCTACATAAAAGTTACCTCTGAGAACACTCTGAGAATCTTCAGATTCTTTAATATTGTGTCCCTAATAAAAAAATTTTTATATTTATTTATTATGTATATTTGCATTTTGTTATGCATGTAGTACTGAGGAGCACAGGACATAACTTGTGTGTATATGTGTATGTGTATACCTCCATGAATGCAGAGAAGACAGAGAATAACTTTGCATGTATGTGGGGAGTGGATGTATTACCCCAAGAATGCACAGAAGCACCCCTAAGCAGAGATAACTTGTGTGAGGAAATGGAGAGCAGGATGATAGACTAAACAGATGTATGAGAAATTCATCTAAAGATGATGCTTAATGATAAAAGATGAGAAACAGTGGATGAGGAAAACAAACCAAGCATCATTAAAATTACTTTGGTAACAATTTACCAAAGCCAGAATGGTAAAATTCAAGAAAACTACTGAGAAAGATAACATGAATTTTATGAAAAAAAAAATGTTATCGAGGATGTAAAGTCTTATAGAATGATAGAGTATATTCACCAATACACATAATATGTAGAAATTTCTTTTTATTTTTTTTCTTCTTTATTTATTTTGTATTTATCAAAAAAAACATAAAATGAATTTAAAATGATGAAAATTTAACAATAACTATAAAGAGGATAAGAATCATAAGCATGACTTATCAAGGGTGATAATGCAAATAAGATTGCTACACATATATTTACTTTGTGTTCAGCTTTCCCTCTGAATTTTTTTTTCCATCCCTGTATATCCTTATTCAAGGTCCCTTCCCCCGCCCACCACATCTTGTCATTTTTCTTCTCTGAAACTCCCCATTCCCTCTCTGGGCAGGGAGTAGACAGTCCTATGTTCCCACTGACCCAATAATGTTTGGATCAGTCTCCACTCCTGGCCAAATCCAGTTTTGTCCATTCTCCCTCAAGAGTAAGTCAGGTGTTCCTATAGTTGGAGTGGGGTCTGAAGGGTCAGTTCAGGGTGCTTCTGATCCCAAGCTGTTCAGTGGTTGTGGTTGGCAGCTTGGGCATGCTTGGCTTTTTTTCTTGTTTGTTAGTTTAGAGACCACTAATGAGTGAGTACATCCCCTGCTTATCTCTCTGAGACTGTGATACCTCGCTCAGGAGGATATTCTCCAAATCCATCCATTTGCCTGTGAATTTTAGAATATCATTTTTTCTTACTGCTGAGTAATATTCCATAGTATAGATGTACCACAGTTTGTTAATCCATTCTTCAGTTGAGGGACATCTAGGTTGTTTCCAGGTTCTAGCTATTACAAATAATGCTGCTATGAACATAGTTAAGCTAATACCTTTGGAGTGTGAATGTGCCTCTTTAGGGTATACACCCAGAAGTTGTATTGCTAGGTCCTTGGGGAGATTGATTCTCAATTTTCTGAGAAACCACCATATTGCATTCCAGAGTGGCTGAACAAGCTTACACTCCCACCAACAATGGAGGAGTGTTCCCCTTGTTCCACATCCTCTCCAACATAGGCTGTCATCTGTGCCTTTTATCTTAGCCAATCTAACAGGTGTTAGGTGGTATCTCAAAGTTGTTTTGATTTGCATTTCTCTGATGGCTAAAGATGATGAGCACTTTTTCAGGTGCCTTTCAGCCA